>CM068751.1:18648380-18775079 GCA_035084275.1 Hydrolagus colliei | reverse complement strand
TCCACAAAATGCAATATAGATTCACTCAATTCTTGAACGTGAACTTTACAAGTCAACTTCTTTCAAATCAACCTCTTCCACACTCTCCTGTAGCTCAGTGGTTAGACTATTCGCCTACTTTCCTTACTCCACACACACGCCTAATAATAATCCGTCCCCCCCAAAAAACACAACAATAAAATTGGTCATTTTCAATCCACCACTATTTGTGAGACACTGCTGTGCGCAATTCGCTGCTGTGTTTCACCCACAAACGTACAGTCAATTCACTTTACGGTACATTCTGCGAAGGGTTTTGAGACGTCGATAAGATGTGCAAAGCGTTATATCAAATGCAAGGATTATTAGTATTATTAGTATTAGTATTAATTCTGCAAGTCACTCTTACCAGATTCCTTTTGTACTTGCACCGTCCATAATCCGTTGCCGCTTATGTCGTCAAAGAAAAAATGTGCAACGGATTGATTGTTAGGCATTCAAGTCAGTCTCAAACAGTTTGATGTCTCAGGCCTCTATGTGAGCCTGCTACATTTGGCTACCTTGGCAATCTTGCTGTTGGCACAGATGCAACAAGTTGAGAAGCAATCTCAGTTCGTTCAACTTTCGCTTTCATCCAAAAGAGGGCAGGAGTGGAGTATTTGCTGCTTGCTTTGCCTTGGGTGGCTTTGGAGATTGAATCGTAGAATCTGACTGCACAGAAGGAGGCCATCGTGCCTGTGTCCGCTCTCTGAAAGAGTTACCGACCAGTCCCACTCCCCCGCACTTACCCCCATAGCCCTGCAAATGTTTCCTTTTTATGTAACTGTCCACCTCCCTTTTGAAAGCGACCAGCAACCCTTCCAGGCAGTGCGTTCCAGAGCGTAAGAGCTCCGTTGTACTATCTCTGGGACGTCTTTTCTTAACTTGCCATCATCTGTGAACAAAACTTTATCCGTCTTTGCCCCGAACTCGAGCTGCAGGGATCAATATTGATTGTCAGACTCTGCCGTTGACGGATTAGAAGAAATAACAACCACAGCAATAACAAAATTACACTCGTAATTACACAGAGCCTTTCACAACAGAAGGACGTCCCAAGGTGCTGGACAGACAGTATTCCAGACCCATCCTGGGGGTAGGGATTGGGGAGGATGGAGGGCAGTGTGTGTGTGGGGGGGTGGGGGTGAGTGTGGGGGGAGGAGGAGGTTGATCGAAGAAGTTTAAAGAAGGCAGAGCTCTTGAAAAGCGGATTATTATATTTGGCTAAATCTATAGCTGTTTATGCGGAATGAATGTAGAGTTTGTATAACATCCGCAGCGAGCGGAATAAACAGCAGCTCCGTACAGTTATCACAACAAACGCAGCCTCTCGACACTGGACAGCAACCTGCCAAACAAACAGGAACTCCACACAGTCACAGACATAAATCTGGACCTGTATTTCATCCAAAATCGGACTCTTGTCACCTTAAAGGAACAGTGCCTTTGTAGGGGACGTGTGTGTCTGTGCTCCAGATACAGAAGAAATATCTAGTTAAAGTTGATGAGTGCCCTAACTTTTACTATACTGCCTGTGACCTGCTTCCTCAGGCCCTAACTCTGTTATGGGGATGAACTGTGTCCCAGACCAGCTGTGATGAGTTGGCTTCCCTACAGCAATCACTGTCACTGAACCTTGTAGTAAATATCTGTGCAGATTTATGTGTGTAACTGTATAGAGTTGCTGTCTGCTCGGCAGGGGTTGGGGGTCAGTGTCAGAGGCTGTGTTTGTTGAGATATCTATACAGAGTTGCTTTTTTATCCCATCCATTCATCTGTTTGGGGCGTCCTCCCGACGTGAAAGGCGCTCTAGAAATGTAATTTTGTTATTGTTGTCTTTCACTTCTTGGCTGCACATTGCTGCGTGCAGATCGAACTGCTGTGTACACCTACAAATATACACAGTCACTACACTGTATGTTGTACCTGGCGAAGCGTTTTGCTGCTGCAGATGTGAAGGGCACTGTTTCAAATGCAAGGATTTTAAAATTATTCTTATCGTTACAATAGGGAACCTGACATCTACACTGATTGGCAACAGCTACAAAACCCTGGGGGAGAAAAATGATGTAGTCAGTAACTTCGCGCATGCACACAAGTAAAAATTTCTTGCTTACATTGAGTCAAGCTTCCACATGCCACAACAACAACAACAACAAAATTACATTTCTAGAGCGCCTCGCATATCAGGAGGACGCCCGAAGGCACTGAACAGTCAGGACGGGATTCGAACAAGGGCGAGAGACAGTTAGGAGGGGATGGAGAGAGTTGGGAGGGAGAGAGTTTGGAGGGCAGCAGAAGGCACGGTCGAAGAGGAGGGTTTCGTATGAGTAACCTAGTGATTTTATTTGGGGAAAATGACTTTGGAATGCTTCGGACAGTAACTTCCAAAGTCACTTCGCCTTTAAGACGGCCGGGCCAGATACTGGAAGGAATATCTGTGCAGATTTATGTGTGTAACTGTGTAGAGTGGCTTTGCAGTCTGCTGGGCAGGGTTGGGGGTGGGGGGGTGGGTGCAGTGTCAGAGGCCGTGTTTGTTGTGATCTCTGTATGGAGCTGCTGTTTATCCTATCCGTTCGTCTGTCTCCTCGCCGACGCCACACAAACGCTACATTCATTCCGCCTCAGGATTTTAGCCAAACAAACAAATAAATAAACAAGTAAATACATACATAGATACATAAGTGAAGTGAGTTTTAATCCTTCCATTGTTGAGGAATGTGGGTCCATCAGCATAAAAAGCTGTTACTTGTGTGTAAAAAAAATATATTGTACATCTATATCCAATGGAGTAGATTGTATTCTCCCTGACTTGATTTCCCTTTAACCCTCACCTTACTGAATAGACTGGAACTCATCAACACTTAGAATAATAATCCTTGCATCTGATATACAGCTTTTCACAGCTTATCGACGTCTCAAAGCGCTTGACAGATTGTACTGTAAAGTGAATTGACTGTATCAATTCAAATCGAATCCAAACAGGTCAGGGAGAAACTGTGGACAAGTTTCCTTACTCCACACACACACACACGCGCACGCGCCTAATAATAATCCGTAAAAAACCCCCCCAATAATAAATTGGTTATTTCAATCCAAGACTGTTTGCTGCGCGCAATTGGCTGCCTCATTTCACCCACAAATATACGGTCAATTAATTCACTTTACAGCATACTCTTGTGAAGCGCTTTGAGACGTCGATAAGATGTGAAAAGGGTTATACCGAATGCAAGGATTATTATTATTATTACTATATGGTGATTTGGGATGGGTGTGTGTTGATTTTGCTGCCTGCCATTGTGTTGGCACCCTCTCGTCATGTAGAAGCTGATGCAGAGAATCCAGAACCCCGAGTACTCCACCACGATGGATGTGGCTCCGGTTATCTTGGCCGCGCATCGCAACAACTACGAGATCCTGACCATGCTCCTCAAACAGGACGTGTCGCTCCCCAGACCTCACGCTGTCGGCTGCGAATGCGCGCTCTGCAACGCCAAGAACAAGAAGGACAGCCTGCGCCATTCGAGGTGAGCAAAAACCGACACACAGTACTGCTTGTGTTTGCAAGCCAATAACCTAGAAGCCCGGTTTCACTCTGTTCTCTTACCTCATCCCCTATGGTTTACCAATCCTGTCACCTTTGTATAACACAGCATCGGGCAGTTTCCTAAACACGTCTCCTGGCAGCGGCCACACTACGGTAGAGTTTTTTATTTTCGCCCATAAATATACAGTCAATTAATTTTATAGCACATTCTATGAAGCGCATGGAGATCAGTGGTTAGAGCTCTCGCCTTACAAGCGTGAGACCTATGTTTCGAATCCAGGCAGATCAGGGCGAAACCTTGGGCAAGATTCCTTACTCCACACACACACGCCTAATAATAATCCGCTCCAAAAAAACCCAACAAGAAAAATTGGGCATTTCACAATCCACGACTGTTTGTAGTACACTGCTGTGTGCAATTGGCTGCCGCATTTCGCCCACAAATATACAGTCGATTTATTCACTTTGCAGTATGTTCTGTGAAGCGCTTTGAGACATCGATAAGATGTGAAATGTGCTATATCAAAATGCAAGGATTATTATTATTTCAAACTGAAGTGTGCTACCTCATCCAGTCATCCCCCAACACTGCGATCAGCCTCTAGCACCTCGATGGTTGATAAAGACATGTGCATCAAAGGAGGAAGCAATAATGTCATGATCTTCTCACAGATTTCGACTTGACATCTACCGCTGCCTGTCCAGCCCGTCGTTGATCATGCTGACAGAGGAAGACCCAATCCTCAGGGCCTTTGAGCTCAGTGCAGATCTAAAGGAGTTGAGCCTCGTGGAGGTGGAATTCAGGTAAACCTGGATGAAAAGAAAAAAAAATTGGATTTGCAGTTACCAGCCATTCATGTGAGATCTAGAAGCTAGAGGTTAATTAGCAAAGAGAAACCCTAGGAACTTGGGAACAAATGCCAAAATGTAGACAAGGTCATAGTTGGGACTAATTTTTACAACAGCAACAACAAAATTAGACTTGTACAGCGCCTTTCACGTCAGGAGGACGTCCCAAAGCGCTGGACAGTCATTTTTCCAAACCGGAGCTGGGATCGGGGTCGGGAAAGGGTGGAGGGAGAGCAGGGGATTTGGGCGTGAGGCGGGGTCTTGAAGGAGGCCAGGGAAGAGATTGTGGCGGAGGGACTGCGGGATGCAATTCCATCGGTTAGCGGCAGAGTGGCTGAAGGCTTGCCCGCTGATGGTGGGGTGGGCGGGTGGGTCTGGGGACACGGAGCAAGCCGGGGCCCGCTGAGCGGAGGGAGCGCTTCGTATGATTTTACCGTGAAGTGTAGTGACTTGTGTCTGTGATGTTGTTGAAGTGCATTTACACGGCTATTTTTCAGAAATGATTACGAGCAACTTGCACAACAGTGCAAGACCTTTGCGAAAGACCTCCTGGCCCAAGCTCGCAATTCCCGGGAGCTGGAGGTGATCCTGAATCATACGTCCAGCGACGAGCCCATCGACAAGAGAGGATTGCTGGAGGAGAGGATGAACCTCAGCCGCCTGAAACTAGCGATTAAATATGACCAGAAGGAGGTGGGTGCTGCTGTGGTATAATTTATTCCATTCCATTATATACACTGAATGTAACGTTTAATATGTGGGAGGTATTCCCTGTGTGTGTGTGTGTGTGTGTGTGTGTGTGTGTGTGTGTGTGTGTGTGTGCGTGCACGCATGTATGTGTGGAACTCGTGTTGCTCAGTGGTGAGAGCACTAGCCTTACACACGTGAGACCTGTGTTCGAATCCATGCAGATCAGGGCAAAACCTTGGGCAAGTTTCCTTACTCCACACACACACACCCACCCACCCACCCACCCACCCACCTACCTACCTACCTAATAATAATCCCTCAAAAAAACTCCACAATAATGAAAATATTCCACGACTGTTTGTGGGGGACGCTGCTGTACGCAATTGGCTGCCGCGTTTCGCTCACAAATATACAGTCAATTCACTTTACAGTATGTTCTGTGAAGCGCTTTGAGACGTCGATAAGCGCTACATCAAATGCAAGGATTATTATTATTTACACATTATCCTTTGAGGTGCTTTGGGATGTCCTCCTGATGTGAAATGTGGTACCAAATCTAAGGATTATTATTATTGTCATTGTGCCTGGACATGATTAGAGCACAGAAGACAATCACTTACCCCAAATATTCCTCTAAACCATATGTGTGTGTGTTTTTTTAAAAATAAATACCCAATGTTAATTTTTTCTTGTAAAGCCAGCACTCTAAGTGTCTTGAGAATATAGGAGTACATTTTGTACTGAAAATTAATTTGCCAGCACAGCTATTTAGTCTCTGATGGCAGCGTTGATGTTTTTTGGACCTTGACATGGCAAATGAATGGAATTCTGTTGGATTCCGCGGCTGTTCGATGGCTGTGTTGTTTGTGGGCAACCATCTATAAGTAGAGCCTTGTGATTTCATTTTCCACCCTGGGACTTTCTGTCAAACACACCTATAACTCACTGACTTCATCCCCTGGCACAACAAGATGCTTTATTGAGACCAAATTGTTGTTGTGCAAGTTACCGGCGATGCAGAACCACCACACGCGCCCATCCATCCTCGCATTTGATGCAGCGTTGCTCTCACGTCTTCTGAGTCTGCGTCTCAAAGCGCTTTGCGGAACATGCTGTAAAGTGAATCGACTGAAGCGACGACAACTTTTAAAAGAGAGGCAGACATTTGTTTAGGGAGGACGGGTTTGCGAGGTTATGGGGAGAGAGAGAGAGAGAGAGAGCTGGGGAGTGGGATTAAATTGCTCTTTTCAAAGAGCCGGCGCAGACGCAATGGGTCGAATGGCTTCCTTTTGTGCCTTAAGATTCTATGATTCTATGACTATATTTGTGGGCGAAACATCGTGTCTTTGAGGGCCCTTGTTGTAAGATCTTAGAAAAGTTGTAATGTTCGAAATAAACCTTCTGTTGGGAAGTTAGAGACTTAACTGGTTTTGTCACGGACCAGTTAGTTTCCCCTTTGTCACCTTGCTGTGTGTGTGTGTGTGTTTTTTCCCCACCCCTTGTCATTTCCACAGTTCGTGGCTCAATCCAATTGCCAGCAGTTCCTGAACACAGTCTGGTTTGGGCAGATGGCCAGCTACAGGAGGAAACACACGTGTAAGAAGATTCTGATTGTGTTAACGGTCGCCGCTCTGTGGCCTGTCTTGTCGCTGTGTTACCTCTTGGCCCCGAAGTCTCGGCTGGGGAAAGTCATTCACACTCCATTCATGAAGTTCATCATCCACAGTGCTTCGTACAGTACCTTTCTACTGTTGCTCAACCTGTACTCGGTGGTGTACGAGGGCGAGAAAAACACCATGGGCCCTGCTCCAGAGATGATTGACTACCTCCTGATTATATGGATATTGGGTAAGTCAGGTTACAGTGGAGTAGTAACAATAATGATAATAATAATCCTTGCATTTGATACAGCGCTTTTCACATCTTAGCGACTTCTCAAAGAGCTTCACAGAATATACTGTAAAGTGAATTGACTGTATATATTTATGGGTGAAACGCAGCAGCCAATTACACACAGCAATGTACTCACAGTCAAAATGACCCATTTTTATCCATGTGTTTTTTTTTGGGGGGGAGGGATTATTATTAGGCGTGTGTGTGGAGTAAGGAAACTTGCCCGAGCTTTCGCCCTGATCTGTCTGGATTCGAACACAGGTCTCACACTTGTAAGGCGAGTGCTCTAACCACTGTGCTACTGAAGCTTCACTTGATAAGTTGGGTGTTATTTCCCCAGAGCTGAGAAGGTTAGGTAGGATATAGCCCTTCAATAGTGTGAAGGATTGCGATTGAGTGTAAACTAATAGGTTATTTCCGTTGGTCGGTGGGTCAGCTGCTAGAGAGAACACATTAAGATAATCATAAAAACGTGTAAAGGGGAAGTTGGAAAATATTTCTGTTACACACAGGGGTAGTTGGAATATGAAGGCAGAGTCCATAAATTCTTCTGAAAGGGAACAAGATCTACATGCTTAGAGAGGAACATTAAAAGAGAATGGCGTGTGAGAGAAATGGGATTAGGATCCTCTGTCTCTTGCGGCCAAAAGCACTAACTCAGACTTAAAGAGATACACGGCCTGTTTCTGTGCTGTAAACAATCGGTGTCTGCGCTTTTGTTTTTGGAAGTGCAAAGTGTGTATAAAAACGAACGCACTCTCATGAACTATGATCGGCAGCTCTGTTGGGAAAGCCACCAGTCCAGGGTTGTGTAACATCTGCTGCTGTACTTCTGAGGAATCAATTTTTGTGAAAAATAACTCGCGGTTTGACAGCCTTGGGATCCCATTGCTGGTTATGCGCTGGATTCCATGTTGGATGATATCATTGTGGATTGTTGGTGTACCATACAATCCCAGTAGGAATTGCGCACGGTGGGTGGGGTGGGGAGGGGGGGGAACGAACAAAACATGTGTTTGCGATTACAGTTCGAGTGGGAAGATGGCAAAATAGATGTTCCGTGCCTGAAGTGCGCTGATTGACATTTTCTGAACTGGAATGTGTTTGTGGGAGGAGAGGGGAGGGGGGGGGGAGGAAGTAAGTAAGTGTGAGGATGTTTCTTTACGGCGCTTGAGAGTACAGGTGTGGGGCAAAGGAGATGAGATTCCTGAAAGGAATAATTCTTTACATTTTATAGCCTTTGGCTTCACAAGGACGTCTCTTATAGGATACACTGCCGAATGTATGTAGTGGATGTAATGTTTGTCAACCTGGCTCAGTCGGTAGTGCTATTGTCTCCTAAATCAGAAGGGTGTGAGTTCAAATCCCCGTCAGGTGGTTGAATGGTGGTTGTGGTCTTTGCTTGCAATGCTCGGAGAACCTCTTGGGTTCTTATAGATGCAGCCCAACACAGGATACACTGTACTGCCAAGGCAGACAATTTGCACACAACACACAACAAATAGTAAACGACCAATTTTAAAGAGCATTGAGCTTTCTCTCTCGATGTTAAATTGAATCATTTGAATTTTATCAGGTGAATATATACCTTTTATATTTAACAGGCAAATTGGTTATACTGTAATAATATAATAATCCTTGCATTTGATATAGCACTTTTCACATCTTATCGACATCTCAAAGCACTTCAAGGAATAGACTGTAAAGCGACTGTATATATTTGTGGGCAAAACACGGTAGCCAATTGCGCACAGCAGCGTCCCCCACAAACATCCTACAGCCAGTATCATACAAATGTGGGGCATGAACCCCAAGACAGTCTAACTCGGAGACAAAATTGCCGACACTCAAACAGGGAGAGAGAGAGAGAGAAGCGCATACTTTATTTATGTGGTAATTTTTTTTCCCTTCATTTTTCCTTTTCTTGCATTCCTCCCTCACTCCCCCGCACCATTCTCTGGGCCACAGACGGGAACCACTCCCAGTAAATGCTACCCTGTGAGTGGATGTTGGCAGACGCAATAATCATGGCCCGGGCTGAATCATGCTGTCGGATTAGCGTCTCGTTCGTTGGGGAAAGCCTCTCCTTAGTTTTGGTGCTTGGGCTGCGAGGTTCCTCCGTGAGAATAGCAACGGCCTCCCTTCTATTTATATGGGTTTGTGTCACAAGGTTGCCCCTTTGCAGACGAGCGTTCAGATTTGTTGAGTTTTGCTGTTTGGTGCGTGTGTACATGCTCGCGCGTGAGAGACTTTTCTTTGCTGAGAATATATTACGAAAATGAATAAGCAAACTCAGTATTCTGATCTACATTGCCAACATGTCTAAAAATACAATCTCTGTACTCCCACATAATCATCAGCTACTGCTCCTATATACAGTTCCCGTGTAAATAACAACAACACCTTGAATTTATATAGCACCCAACTCTGCATAATAATTATAATCCTTGCATTTGATATAGCACTTTTCACGTCTTCTAGACTGTGTCTCAAAGCGCTTCACAGAACGTATTGTAAAGTGAATTGACTGAACATTTGTGGGTGAAATGTGGCAGCCAATTGCGCACAGCGGTGTCCCGTAAACAGTCGTGGATTGAAATGACCAATTTAGTATTGTGTTTTTGTGCGGGATTATTGTCAGGCGTGTGGAGTAAGGAAATTTGTCCAGGGTTTCGCCCTGACCTGCTTGGAATTGAACCCAAGTCTCTCTCGCTCGTCAGGCGAGTGCTCTAACCACTGTGCTGCAGGACTCCTGTAATCCTACACACGCAATGCCACTACAGTTCATAGAAATGCAGCACAGAAGATCATGGTGGGTATTTGCAGGAACGTTGTCTTCTTGATACAGTACATTTAAAACTAATTGAAGGTTGAGTGACAACGTCAGTTGATACTGGAAATACTCAGCCTGGCTCCATGTGGGAACGGGGGTGGGGGGATTGGGGGGTGGGGGGGTTGTATTTCTGCTTACAAGCAAGCGATGTGTAGCACCAGACATGGTTGAGTCTGCGGTCTCTCATTTCCTGCCTGCAACGCACTAATGTATAATTTGTTTCCAGGAATGGTGTGGTCAGATATGAAGCGATTGTGGTACGAAGGCCTGGAAGATTTCCTTGACGAGTCTCGGAATCAGCTCAGTTTTGTCATGAATTCCTTGTATTTAGCAACCTTCGTCCTCAAAGTGGTGGCTCACAGTAAGGTAATGAGCTGCGTTTCTCTAGATATCACCAAATATTTACAATATTTACCTCCTCCCCCTCCCACACACACACACACTCCAAGCTGTAGCGTTAAATTGTTTTTTATTACATGTATATTTGTGTTGTGCTATTGGCTTATGACCTTATGTAAGGGGATACTCGCTTAAGAAATGCAACTGTACCGTGGGGAGAGGCTGTGAGAAAGCGTTTGCTTCTCAGACTGGAAATATGTTGACGACGGGCCAGGTTTTGATCCTTTTAAACAATCCTTCGGGGATTACGAGGTGGAAAGAGAGTATATGCGATGGAAATGCTGAAAATGCTTGATGTGGGGGGGGGGACGACGACGACGACGACAACAACAACAACTTTGATTTATATAGTGCCCTCCACGCCGGACGGGTTCTCGGGTGCAGAGGGACTGCTGTGGAATACAGTAATGGGAGGCACCATAACTAATAATGAATGATAATTCTTGCATTGGATATGGCGTTTTGTCAGCCAGGCGAGGCGTCTCAAAGGGCTCCACGTGGTATCCTATCAAGTGGATTGACTGTATTTTGTGGGCAAAATCACTATGTTACTCATACAAGACCCTCCTCTTCGACCGTGCCTTTTGCTGCCGTCCCAACTCTGTCCCTCCCCTCCTAACTCTCTCCCGCCCCGCGCCTCCCCACTACCCTTCCCCTCTCCCTTGCTCAGGTCCCGTCCTGACTGTTGAGCGCCTTGGGACGTCTTCCTGATGTGAAATGCGCTCCATAAAAGTGTAATTTTGTTGTTGTTGTAATTGTTTACCTGTGTTTTTTCCACTGTACTCCCCAGTTCCATGCAATAGGAGACAGGAAGGATTGGGACGCGTTTCATCCCACGTTAGTGGCCGAAGGACTGTTTGCTTTTGGCAATGTTCTGAGTTACCTCCGTCTCTTCTTCATGTACACAACCAGCTCCATCCTCGGCCCACTGCAGGTATATATAGCTTGTGCATTTTAATATTCTTTGTGTATCTAAACAATGGATTGTTTGTCTCCTTCCACTAGCCAGGCTCACCTCGCCCTCTCCGATACACACTCACTGTGACGTATAACATGTTACACTCAGTCACCCTGCCTCTCCTTCAGGAAGACGTTAAAGATCCTATAACAGTGTTCCAAAAGAGAAGGCAATGTTGGGACTGGGTAACACACAAGATAAACTGACACCCAATTCAGTGTTTAGGTGGGGGTGGGTGGGGGGTGGATGGGGGGTGGGTGGGGGGTGGGTGGGGGGTGTTGCATTGTCTGAGGTGCCGTCATTCGCATGGGGACATTAAACCCAGGAGCCATTTGCCTGTTCAGAGTACAAGAGTAGGGAAGTCTTGCTGCGACTGTACAGGGCTCTGGTGAGACCGCACCTAGAGTATTGTGTGTAGTTTTGGTCTCCTTATTTAAAAAAGGACATACTTGCCTTAGACCTGATGCAGCGTAGATTCACTAGGTTAGTTCCTGGGATGAGGGGACTGACCTATGAGGATAGGTTGAATAAACTAGGGCTGTATTCTCTAGAGTACAGAAGAATTAGGGGAGATCTTATTGAAACATATAAGATTCTTAAAGGGCTGGACAAAGTAGACAATGAGAGATTGTTTCCCCTGGTAGGAGAATCTATAGCCAGGGATCATAATCTTAAAATTAAGGGTCAGCCTTTTAGAACAGAGTTGAGGAAACATTTCTTCACTCAGAGGGTAGTGAATTTATGGAATTAAGTCTCTAAGGGCTTCACAGACTAAAATTGATTGACTGTATATTTGTTGTGGACAAACATGTTATATATTATATATATACTGTATATGTATATAAACTATATCAGAGGTGATGTCCTTCACAAACTAGGACCAATTTACAATAGAGATATTGTCAGTGCAAATCACGTGCCATCAAAGAATTCAACTTAAACTTCTACTCTCACACCTAGGGTCTGTTTCATCTTCCCCCAACAGCAGCTTGATTCCCCACCGCTCCCTCTCCTCATCCCCGCAGCAATTTCTAATATCTCTGCTTCTAATTATCTTTGGTTTTTTGGGGATCTCGCATCTCAACAACAACTTGGATTTATACAGTGCCCTCACTCACTCCACGCCGGACAGCGTTTCAGACCGCTTCCCAATAACGGATCCCGTGGGCCGAGCCGGGGAGGGGGAGAGAGGTGACCGAAAGTAAGGTCGAAATGAAAGAGTCTTTAGCTGTGACCTGAAAGTAGGAATAGAGAGGGGGTGGGGGGGCGAGGCGAAGGGAGTGAGGAAGGGAGTTGCTCTAGCTAGCGTTGTTTTTGCCAGATCTACATTACGTCTGTGTGTGTGTGTGTGTGTGCACGCGCAAGGGCCTGCTCAACAGCCTCAAAGTTGAGGTTGAAATCTCGGGAGAGAAACAGTGTGAACACTGTCCACAAATGATCCCAGCATCGCCCACGCTGACTCACACCCATTGCCAATTCAAAGTCAGTGGTTTGTAACCAGCCAATGCTGTAAACCTAAAAATATTTGCACTGCAAATATTGTGAAGCTGGTTAAAATTTCACACCGATTTTAGTGGCCTATTTCCGAGCATAACCGTCTCTCTATATGGAAAGGTGTTCCTGTGTGTGACCACCTAGAGAGATTTGGCTCGTAAAAACACAAACGCTTCATTTGTGCCTCTCTTGATGTCTGCTTTATTACTGAGTAATCCGTGGTCAAAGGGATAATACGATCACCTGGTGTGGGAGAGCAAGAAGATCATGCGTCACCCTGTTCATCGCGATCTATCTTCCTGCTGTCCCGTCAAATTTATTGCGTTGCTCTCTGTGTGCCTGCACAGGGCCAGAGGGTCAGTGACAAATACCACTTCTCTAAACTTGCCGGTTGCCATAATAAATAATAAGCATCGCATTTGACCCAGCGCATCAAGCGGGAATGTCTCAATGCGCTTCACGTGTCTCAATGTAAAACGTGGTGAGTCCGCATTTTGTACCTGGCAGCCAATTTGCGCGCAGCAGCAGCATTGACAACAACAACAACAGCAATTGCATTTATAGAGCGCCTTTCACGTCGGGAGGACGTCCCAAAGTGCTGGCTGAAACAGCCGGGCAGAATGAGCGACGGGCTTCATTTTGGCGGATTGTTGGCCAGGACACGGGGAGATGGTCTTTGCCCTTTTGACACAGGATTGTTAATGTCCATTTTGAACAGATAGGCCGCACCTCGGTTTAATGCTCGATCCGAACCGACGTGGCCTCTGACAGTGTAACGTACGCTCAGCACTCAACTGGAGTCGTGTTAGACGAGACAAGTTTAAAATCCTGACATGGGCTTGAACCCACGGCTTAGGGGCAGGAATGCTGCCCCCTTGACTAGGCTTCCCAGAGTGCCCTGTGAGCGCAATCACCCACTCGAATGTACAAGGCGAAGCACATTTGCTTGAGCGACAAGCTAAACACCTTGTTTTTATTGCACGCTCCCAACAGGTCTGTGTTTGCGCATGCTTTTGGGCAAGTGTTTTTGTTACAGGGTGCGCAGTCAGTCATTTGAACTTTTCACTTATCGGCGAGGAATGTTTCTGCGACTTGTTGGGGGGTAAACGGCGCCCCACGTCAGTGCTCTGGAAACAGGAATGAATTGGCAGCCGAGAGGAGAGAGGCCACGCTGGAGGGTTAAGGTGGGAAATGGAACTATTGCAATAACATCCCCCCCCCCCCCTCGGAGAGCTCCTCCGAGCTCAGGTGGAATACCGATGATCGCTGGGTTAAGTTGACTTTGCAATGAATTGGGGTCTGGAAACTCTTAAGCCTCGTGCCAAATGAGAAGACTCACTCCGTTCCCCTAAATACCAAACGTTAATGAGGAAAGCCTTTCGCCAAAACGAGGTCTGTCTGGCATCCGACGTTAAATTGCCATATGCTGACGGAAGGTCCGTGGACCCCCAAAACGTCGACTGACTTTTCTTCCTCCTTTCTCCGTAGATGCTGCCTGACCTGCTGAGTGTTCCCAGCCATTTCTGTCTTTTTGCATTAAATTACCACCTCGTGGGTTTGGGAAATTCAAATACATTCCCCCCTCCGACCTCTCCTCGCTTCTCTCCCCACCCCTTGATCTGGCTCGCGTGGAATGGATCAGTTCACTGAACCACTAGACTCACTGCCAATGAACAGGTGGGGGGTGGGTGGATGGTGGGAAATGCACAGAAGCTTGTGAAATAGCATTGCTGAATAGTTTGTCAAGACTATTCTGTGAAGCACTTTGAGACGTCTCAACGACGTGATCAAATGTAACAATTACTATTACAGTATTATTATCTTACTCTGAATGACTTTAATATTAATTGCGCACACGCAAAGGCTTGCCAGTATCTCATTCCCCACACCCCAAACTTTTCAAAGATTTCTTGTGGTTATCACTGCACTAATCTTTGTAACCCACAAGACTGAAATTGCTTGGAATGCAGTTCATTTTGAAAGTAAAACTGAGATCCCAGCAACACATAGTTCTGTGGCGGATTTTAGAATTCTAAAAATAAACCAGAACCAGTGAGTTAAGTACTAGTTATGTTCCAGTTAACTGTGTACACTCGTAAAACAATATTTAAAAGAGGTTTTTGGGGGGAGGGAGGGATTCGAGAAGATGTCTTTCATAGTCATACCACCTTCTTGGAGACACGATTAATTGAATTAAGGCTGTTATTAACGAGGATGGGGGGGGGGGGGGGAGGGTGAAGCTAGACTCAAAATACTCAACCCTGTCAAACTATGTTTTTTCATCATCCAAAAGAGCACTATAAAAACTGTATAAAAAAAAGGTTGGCAGGTATTCATTTTTCATCGTACATTCAGTTTAAACTCCTCTAGCTGGGGTGAGTGAAGCTGAAACTAGAGATCAGACGGCACAGCAATAGGGAATTAATTAGGTTTTAAATCCGTTAGGTTTTGAAAAAACAAAATGTTGATCGTTGCTTGCTCTTCCATACGCTGTCTGTGCGCTGTTCATAGTTACATTGTGTACCCCCACCCACTCCCACCCTCTTCAGGCTCCACTGGCTCCCCATCCCTTTAGAGGATAGGATTCAAAATCCTCATCCTAACCTTGTCCTCCTTCTACATCTCTGACCCGCTGACCCCTTATTAACCTGTCCGCTCCCTCCTCTCACTCCAGCCCGCTCCATGTCTCTTGCCCGACCCTGACTGTTCAGCGCCTTGGGACGATCTCCCAATGTGAAAGGCGCTTTAACAAATATAATTTGTATGATATGGCTGTTGGGGGAGAGGGAGGGATCAAGCTGCTGTTGGAGTAGATGAAACAGAGTCCAAGTGCGAGAGTCCTAATAATTTGTCTTGTCAATGAAAGCAAGTCCAACTTCATCCCTCTCGACCTAGCGGTTTAATGAATGAATGCAGCAGTTTAATGAATGAATGCAAACCAGATCAACAAAATATCCACCTCCTGCAAAAAGTAGCTATTTTAGGAAATTCAAACAAAAGTAACATTCGTTCATAAGTGAAGCGGCTGTGTTATTAGTCCAGCTGACACATCACTGAAAAACACATAGAAACTACAGTATCTCTCCAGTGATTTTAAACTGTAATACCATAATAATAATCATAATAACTGCTCACTTGGTAACTCCTTTAACGTCAGGAGGAAGCACTTTACAGGCTGCGCTGTAATGCGCAGTGACTGTGCGTTGTGTGGCTGAAAGCAGCAGCCAATTTGCACACAGCAATGTCCCATAAAAAGAGGCGAGGAGTGAATGATCAAATTTTATCCGGTGGACAGCGTTCTCTATTCTCTCTTCGAATAGAGTTTGGCCTCGGGTTTAGCATCTTCATCTGAAGGTCGGCGTCTCCAGCAATGCATTGGGGTTGTCAGCTCCAACCTGAAGTGTTGCAACAACAACAACAATGTCACGGTTTATAGAGCGTCTTTCACGTCAGGAGGACGACGCAAGGCGCTGAACAATCAGGTTGGGGCCCAAGCAAGGGAGAGGGGCAGGGGAGAGTTGGGAGGGCAGCTAGCTGAAGGCAACGGTCGGAGAGGAGGGTCTGGAGACCGGCTTTGAAAGAGGCGAGGGAGGGAACGAGGAGACTGTGGGATGGAGTTCCAGAGAGTGTGTGGGGGGGGGCGGTGGTGGGGGGGGGCAGAGAGGCCAACATTGAGGGCTCGAACCCACAATCTTCTGACTCCCAAGGGCCAACCAACCGAGCCAGCACGGCCTGACATTTCCACCGACAGTCCACAGAAGTTGTTAACCTGTTGTGGTTGCTGATTTAGATTTCCATGGGACAAATGCTGCAGGAGTTTGGAAAGTTCCTGGGTATGTTCCTGCTTGTCCTGATCTCTTTCACCATCGGGCTGACACAGCTGTTTGACAAGGAGTATTTGACGGCACAAAACCAGGACTGTGAGGAGATCTCCTGTGAACAGCAGAACACCAACATCTTTCACTCGTGAGTTGATGGGCTTTTTTGTGGAGATATGTGTGTGCGTGTGTATGTGTGTGTATGTGTGTGTGTGTGTGTGTGTGTGCGTGCGCGCGCGTGTGGGGTGTGTGGGTGGGTGTGATTTTTATATATGACTAAAAGCACTCTCCTTGTATACGTCACGTGCAATCTGTTATACAACTCTAGGCGGTGGCTTGTGTGGGGTGGGTGGATGGATGGGCGGGTGGGTGGTGGGCGGGCAAAGACGTGATCCAAACCAGGGCAAATTATAGCGTTGATCTTTAGGTAAAAGATGGAGAGCAAATTGCCACTACTTTGACTCCACTCCAGCTGCATGCCACAGAGAGCCACAGTTATAGCTTCCACATGTTAACTTGAGCATAACATGGCATCAGAGATGTGAGCTGCTGTTGGAAACCAAACCAGTTGCTATTTGGGTGGAGTGATAATTAAACACTTGGAACAATTTACCACAAAATGATGGATTTGTGTGATAATAATGATGATAATCCTTGCATTTGATATCGCGCTTTTCAAGTCTTCTAGACTGTGTCCCAAAACGATTCACATATTATTCTGTCAAGTGAATTGACTGTATGTATTTGTGGGCAAAAGGCGGCAGCCATTGGTGCACAGCGGCATCTGTGCACCAATGGCTGGTGCACAGATTCGTGGATTTAAACGACCGATTTATTATTGGCTTATTTTTTCCGAGGGATTATTATCAGTTGTATGGAGAAGGAAACTTACCCAAGCTTTCGTCCTGTCCGGAATCAAACTTAGGTCTCTCATTTGCAAGGCAAGTGCTCTAATCACTGAGCTATAGGACTCCACATACAATACAAGTACTGTAGATTATGTGGATTAAATCACAATAAAAGAATAATTTGGATGAGCTATTTAAAACCAGGCTTCTAAATACTAGATGACAAATTAAGATAACTGAATAAGAATTTATCCCAACATTGTAGGATGTTATTAAAAGCAGAGAAACATTCAAAAGTTAAAAAAAATAGGCTGCCATAATTTAGACATATAATACTTCATCTTGATAAAGAGCTGCATAGCTCATAAAATGAAAAGTTCTTCTTTTCCCACAGATCTTATTCCCTGGGTGCTAAACAGGGCTGGAGAAATAGTAAAAATATTTCCATTATGATTTGATTATTATTCTACAGGGTAGTGATGGGGGAAGAGAGATGAGGAATAACACTTTAACTGCCAATACAATTTTAACATGTTTAGAGTTTTATGTCGTTTAGATGAATGTAAACAGCCAAAGCAAAATATAAACCTGTTTTTAATGTAGCTCAGTGGTCAGAGCGCTTGTCTTACAAGCAAGAGACCTGGGTTTGATTCCAGGCAGGGCAAGTTACCTTGGGCAAGTTTCGTTACACCACTCGCCTAATAATAATCCCTCAAGAAAAAGCAAACAATAATAAATTGGCCACTCAATTCACGACGGTTTGCGGATCATTGGCTGCCACGTTTCGCCCACAAATATACAGTCAACTCACTTTACAGTATAATTCTGTGACGCGCTTTGAGACGTCTGGAAGAAGTGAAAAGCGCTGTATCAAATGCGAGGATTATTATTAACATATAATCGATCCAATTTACAGTATATTCAGTGAAGCACTTTGAGAGATCCCAGTGATGTGTTAAGTCCCGACCTGACCGTTCAGCGCCTTGGGACATCCTCTCGACGTGAAAGGCGCTCTAGAAAATGTAATTCTGTTGTTGTAAGGAGCTAAATCAAATGCATGGATATTATCATTAACATCATCGTTATTATTATGAGTGGAGCGTTCAGTGGCACCGATCACTTGGGCTTCTCCTGTTCCGTTCTTGCTCAGAGCGACCAGTCAATTCACCCCTGACGTCTGTCTCTCAATCCCCCAGGTTTATCGGCACTTGCTACGCCTTGTTCTGGTACATCTTCTCGCTGGCCCACGTGGCGCTGTTTGTCACCAGGTTCAGCTACACGGACGAACTGCAGTCCTTCGTGGGAGCCATCATCATCGGCACCTACAATGTGGTGGTGGTCATTGTTCTGACCAAACTACTGGTGGCCATGTTACACAAGAGCTTCCGGCTGATCGCTGTAAGTCAGGCCCACTCTGCTCTGCGCTCGTCGGTGAAAATATTCCTTGCCTCGCGCGCTCGCATCCTCATCATCGTCATTGTGGGAGCTCCTGCAGCTCAGTGGGTTAGAGCACTCACTCGCCTTACAAGCACCTTACCAAGGCCTGTGTTTCGAATCCAGGCAGGTCAGGACGAAACCTTGGGGAAGTTTCCTTACGCCACACACACATATAAGCCTAATAATAATCCCTCCAAAAGAACCACAATAATAAAATTTGTCATTTCAATCCATGACTGTTTGTGGGGGACGCTGCTGTGCGCAATTGGCTGCCGTGTTTCGCCCACAGATATACAGCCAATTCACTTTACAGTATATTCTGTGAAACACTTTGAAAAATATAGGTGTGAAAAATGCTATACCAAATTCAAGCATTATTATTATTATTATCCGAATCATCACTTGAGGTGTTTGTGGATTTCTGTAGCATATTGGTTAGAGCGTCTGCCTCACAAACGAGAAGACCCAGGTTCGATTCCCAGGCAAAACCTTAGGCAAGTTTCCTCACTCCACACAACTCTGTTTCCCCAGCACTGAGCAGGAACCCGGGTTGTTTAAGCGATTGGCGGATCATTTTCTGGGCATAACAATCCCTTCAAAAAAAGACAATAATTTTGTCCTTCAATCCTGCTGTGCTCGATTGGCTGCCCAAAGGATATATGGTAAATTCACTTGCAGTATATTCTGTGAATCGCATGCAAGTTATCTCAACCACACTGGCATCCCCAAGCCTTGACTCTTGCCAGTCTGTGCCTCGTTACTCCCTGTGATTCGGGTTAGCAGAGTGCGTCACTCTAGGGAAGGCCATTTCATTCCAAACGTAACAATTTCCATCTGT
This sequence comes from Hydrolagus colliei, assembly GCA_035084275.1. Classification (NCBI taxonomy): domain Eukaryota; kingdom Metazoa; phylum Chordata; class Chondrichthyes; order Chimaeriformes; family Chimaeridae; genus Hydrolagus; species Hydrolagus colliei. The sequence goes on along the minus strand of CM068751.1, from coordinate 18,755,457 downwards.
AGATTGCGTACGTATGTGGAAATTGATCTGGTTCAGATACTCTTAAAGCAGAGAAATTGCTTTCTGTGTGTGTTGGACTCCCAGCTGACCAAAGGAAAAAAATTATCATTCAGCTTCTCGTGAATACTCTGGAACCCCTTAGCTGGGCTGGTCTGGGCTGAATGTTTGGTAGAAATTAAACTAACCACAATTTAACCAAACGTTTTTAACCCTGTAGCCATTTTGCAAAGTTTCTTTTAGCCTTTCTATTCATGCAGACGTGTTGCGTAAGCACAAACACCAGGCTGCTCCCAGACATTTATCCGCAAACAGAAGCCCCATTTACATTGGGCACCTAAACCCAAGCCAATATCTTGAGCTCAGGCCCTGTAGATCCCAGCAGAGGTGCCCCAGGTTACACTGTGCTGCGTTCTGACAGCAGAACAGCCATCAACATACAGAGTAGACAGTGGGAGACTGTTTCCCCTGGTTGGAGAAACTATAACTAGGGGGGGGTCACAGTTTTAGGATTGGAGGTCAGCCTTTTGGCACTGAGTTGAGGAAAAAACTTCTTCACTCAGAGGGCAGTGAATTTATGGAATTCTCTACCCCAAAAAGATGTAGATCCTCAGTCCTTGAACATATTCAAGACTGAGATTGACTGATTTCTTATGGATGAAGGGATTAAAGGATATGGGGATAAGGTGGGCTGGTAGAGTTAGATTAGAAGATCAGCCATGATTTTATTGAATGGCACGGTAGGCTTGAGGGGCTGAATGGCCTACTCCTGCTCCTTATTCCTATATTCTTATGTAACATACAAAGTTTGTGCTGAATGGGATCCAACAAAATTTCCAAAACTGAGCCATTCAGTGCGAGCGTGTCTGTGTGTGTCTGTGTCCTTGTGTATGTAATTATGTGTGAGTGTGTGTGTGTCTGTTTGTGTGTCTATATGTGTGTGAATGGCTGCATAGAATCACAGTTGCAGCATGCCAATGGTCTATGCTGTTTTTCCACATGAGCCAATCTTTACTAATTCCGCTCAACTGACCGTTCCTGATTCCTTCTCACACTCCTTCCCTTTTCCATTAATCGACGAGCTTTGTGATGACCGCAGTTTGTAAACAATTCCACGTGTGTGGACGCATCTGCATATATATATATATACACTGCATGTCCATGTAGATGTACAGTGCATGTGTATAGATGCATATAATGTGACCAGATGTAGTGTATATTGTAGTATAGTGGCACATGTGTGCACATATATAACATGTAGACATTCATTGCATTTCTACATTGTGTTTGTGCATGTCTGCTGTGTGTATGTGTGTGTGTGTGTGCAGATATGGGTAATGTGTGTATCCAATTGGACCAAATTCCAGACCAAATTCCAATGCATCCCAAGAAATGTCCTCTTCAGTTGGGTTCACAAGGAGATTTAAAGCTGAACAAAGTCAAAAATATGTCTCTATGTTCAGAGTATGAGCACATACCACACAGCTCCGCTCGCTCTCTTACAAAAAAATAACTAAACTGCAGAATGAGAAAAAGTTTGTAGCTAACCCATGACACCAACTCCTTCAAGTTGATAGTGTTTGACTTGCACATGTATGGCCTGTGTCAGAGGCGTAAAAAAAAACCACAAGAAAAAATTCCCAAATAGAAAAAAATGTGGATTCCCCCCACCTCTCCTCAACCTCGAAATTGGATCTCAGTCTTATTCACATTCTTATGTGAGTTACTCAGCCCTGAGCAATTTCCTTGACACAGATGGCAACACTATTGTGCCAACAAGACTATAGGGTTTCTTAAGGTATTTGATGGCTACATCTACGCTTACTCACGTCTGTAGGTTTCAGTCCCTTCCATAAACACATATTTGCGGTCACTGACATCACTTGAATTCCTCAATTGGATTACTGTTTTGGAGCTCACCAACAGCCACCCACCCAGTACGCTGGGGAATATACCCTGTGAGAACAAATTGATTACTGAGGCTGCTCTCGTTCTCTCTCGATCACCGAGTCTTGACAGCTGGAAGTCAAAGAAGGCGCTCATTGGTCATTCAAAACACTTGGCTTCCGAATTGGAATAATCCCTGCGTTTTGATATAGCTCTTTTCACATCTTATCGACGTCTCAAAGCGCTTCACAGAATATATTGTAAAGTGAATTGACTGTATACTTGTGGGCGAAATGCGGCAGCCAATTGCGCACAGCAGCGTCCCCACAAACAGTCGTGGATTGAAATGACCAATTTTATTATTGTGTTTTTTTTGAGGGATTATTATTAGGAATGTGTGTGTGTGTGTGTGTGGAGTAAGGAAACTTGCCCAAGGTTTCGCCCTGACCTGCCTGCCTGGATTCGAACGCAGGTCTCACGCTTGTAAGGCGGGTGCTCTAACCACTGAGCTACAGGACTCCACGACAATTGCGCACGTAAATAGGGAAACACATAAGAGAACACACAAGGTTGAGTGATTTTGCCGAGGCTCTACTCTTCGGTTTGTCAGTCTGATTTGTGTAGGTATTCCGCGAATTGACCTCATTTCCTTTCCTTCCTAAGAACCACGAGGACAAGGAGTGGAAGTTTGCGCGTGCGAAGCTGTGGCTGAGCTATTTCGATGACAAGTCCACTTTGCCCCCACCCTTCAATATCATTCCCTCCCCGAAGACCATCTGTTATCTGTTCACGAGCCTCAACAAGTGGGTTTGTTCCCACACCAGCGTTGGCATGGTGAAAAGGCAAAATAGCCTCAAAGTAAGTAAATGTCAAGAAATATCATTGTGAGGAAGGCAATCGTTTCAGAAGAACCTGGTGATTGAGGGGATAGAGGCACTGATCAGTGTAGCACTGGGACCTGAATGCCACCCCGTGTTAAAGGTGTAACCAGCATATGAGACACAGCGGAGACGCACATACATTACTTGACTCGGGAAAGGGAGCAATAGGGATGGTGGGATCTGTGGAGTTTGGAGGAAGGTTGGGCGGATTGTGAGAATGAGGGTCTTGAACTTCATCCACTGAGGGATGGTTTGTGGGTGGGGGGAGGGGGGGGGAGGGGAGGTAGGGAGAGATGGGGAGCCTGTGGAGCCCACCTGACTTTGGCTACTTATCTCGTTTTGTGGGACATCGGTTGCGCAGAATTGGCTGCCTTTGGATGCTTGACATTTGCCAAGACTCTGACAGTGTCAATTCATTCCAACAATAATATTTTGGGACGTGGCATGTGAGTAACTCGAGACATGACAAGTTGGAAGAACTAGGCAAACTTTGGATCTGACGTTTCCAAAGCTTTCCACTCTGCTGTGGACTAATCCGTCCACAATTCAATTGCTATCGGCCTCCGAATTATTGTAGCATACGATGACCAGGATTGTAGTCGGGGAACTTGGGTCTTCTTTAGTCTAGGAATTCCAATGTTGTGTTTCGTTAGGAATGATGATGCGGTATGTAAATTGCCAACGCCGTGACCTATTCGATGTATCCCTTTCTCCCACGCAAAGGAGTGGAGGAACCTGAAGCATAAACGCGATGAGAATTACCAGAAGGTGATGTGTTGCTTGGTCCACCGCTACCTGACCACCATGCGGCAGAAGATGCACAGCACCGACCAAGCGACTGAGGAGAACCTGGGGGAACTGCGGCAGGACCTCTCAAAGTTCCGCAATGAAATGAGAGACCTTTTGGGTTTCAGGACCTCCAAATACGCCATGTTCTACCCGCGCAACTGACCAGTATTGTGGCTTCAATGTGCAATGCTCCAAAGTCCCTGTGGCCAGTCACTGTACAGCACTTAGTTACTTACTTACCGCTTTCGAGGTCTTTAACTTGTAATAATAATAATAATCCTTGCATTTTGATATAGCGCTTTTCACGTCTTCTAGACGACTCAAAGCGCTTCACGGAATATACTGCAAAGTGAATTGGCTGTATATTTGTTGGCGAAACACGGCGGCCAATTGCACACAGCAGCGTCCCCACAAACAGTCGTGGATTGAAATGACCAATGGAGGGATTATTGTGTAATATAGCACTCCCCATCAATTTCTGCAACAGTGATGTATGGCAACAAAATGAAATAGCCATTTAAAAAATATATATATATATATACTAACAAATACATGCAGAAAAGCACCCAACACAAACGTTTGTTATTTCACTGCCATTTTAGCTCAACGCTTCCACACTTGTGTTTTTCCTCCCCCATCAAACGACGACAAAAAAGTGTTTTGAAATTCTGACCTTTAACCCTCAGGCTATATTGTTTGATCAGTGGCTGAAAATTCGAAAAATGCAACTATTTGATCCGTCGGAAGCTGAGGCAGATTGATGGCAGTTCCCTTAACATGTGTACGATCTATAGGTACACAATGTGTTCAGCTGTTTGACCAGTAAGAAGTTAGAATGTTTCTGTTTACTTTCCGTTAGTTAAGGTATTAAAAAGATTTTTTTTTATATTTAACAAAAAGAGGTGCATTCTTTTCTATGCCTGTGATTGAGGGTAGAGTGGGAAAAGGGGAGGGCAGTACTGACAAATGGAGTGATTCTTCATTTGCCTCCCCCATCTCACCTCATCCTCCCCCCCCACCACCGCTCAATCCGCATCATCAAGCTATCCAACTTCAATGTCTCTCAATCCCTCAAAAGATTGAGTTCACCTCCCTCGTCGTTTCCAGCTTTCAAGCCCTTCACCAAGTCTTACTCCTCCCAATCTCTGTGGACTGATGAAAGTTTCACCAACGTCTCTGCTCCCTCCTCTCTGGCCTCCCAACCTGAAAGGCGATGTATGAAAGCAATTTGTTATTGTTATCCAGATCAGGTATAAATTGTATTCGGTGCAGAATTGAACTCCCCTTTGTATCAACAACAACTCTGCCTTGAGCCCTATAACCTCAAGAAGTGTTGTGAATTTTCCACTCTGCTGGGCTTGGGATGGACAGCTCTGCCCAGCGATTCCAGAGATGCAAGTTTCAAAGAGGTTTAGCAATTAGGACGTCAAACTCACCCCGGCTCAACTCTTGAGGACCGGTCTTTCAAGATGTTTTAGTGACATTGTGGAACCAAATATTGCTCCTGTCAAAGAATGTAACAGGCAGCTATCCTGAGGCAAAGGGGTAATTTCTTAATACCTTGGCCAAAGCCAAACTGTTTGCTTTTTACGAGATGTCAACATCTGCTGAAAATGTCCCCTGAAGCACATGCTGTTTTGCTTCATCAATCAAAGCCAGGACTTTGACATGCTTGTTCACTGCGAGAGTGATGGGCTGCATGTCTTTGTCTGTGTTGCGTCTGTAAAAGCAAAGCCACTCGTTTTGAAACGTTGGTATGCGCTAATGGGAGAGAGAAAACGTTTCACGATGTCAACATTTGCGTTGATATCCAGCCCCGTCTCAATGCAGTCTTGGGGCAAACAAAGTAGTTAAAACAGTCTCCGCGTCCTGAAAGGCTAATCATAATCTTTGCGTTCAATAGAGAGCTTGATCACGTCATCGCGACGTTTCAAAGCAGCATGTACTGTAAAGTGAATTGAATCTGCATTTTGGGGGTGAAACGCAGCAGCCAATTGCGCACAGCAGTATTAATCTTTTTTTTCTTTCTTCAGCAACAAATAGACAAGCGAGAACTTTTAAAGTCTTGAGAAAACTGATCTAAGAGGAGACCTTTATAGAGATATATTTAATTTTGAATGGGACTGAAAACCTAAACCCAGAACAATACTTTAGGATGACCCAAGACAGTCGAACTCGAGGTTTACAGTTGCACAGGGTAAGTTCGAACACATCCCGACAGACAGCTCCCCCGAAATGCTGACTCCTATAGTCATCAGATCCAAATAAAACATTTTTTTTTATTAAGCAGCAGATATATTATTTGCAAAGAGTGACTCAGAAGAAACAACGAAAAGGAAAACACAATACCTCACCAATCATCACTTTTAAATTATTGCACTTAAGTCCTACATTATCCATCACAATATATATATGTCTGGAAGATCAGGGTAGGCTCAATCATAACGCTCAATCATCTGTTGTCATTCCCATAAATAGACAGCTCCGACAAGGTTATGGCTCCAAAAGGCTGACCATTCTGTCTGACCAGATATGCTTCAAGTTCAGGTTGTTTTCTGCTGGTACAAGGACCCAAATAGCCATAGCAGGCATTCCAAACTCTTGAACACTTCTTAGCTGTATATATTTTGTCAGCTTTTTAGTGGAAGGCTTCTATTTACCTGTGGCAAGTCATCTATAGGTTGCATGTTTTTGGCAGTGTGTGAAATGGGGGGGGGGGGGGGGGGGGGCAGAGGGGGGAGGGGAATATCTCTGGCACCATAAATATATTGGAAGAAAAGTCGCTTCTGGTCAACGTTGTGTGTTCAGCACCGCTTGTTCTTCAACATGTTCAGGAGCCTTTGGTTCCTCGTCCTGTAGCTCATGACGAAGCTGTTTGGATAGACTCTGCCCTTGCCTGATTCGTCCACTTGACCCATGAAGATGTAATTCAGTCCTGGAGGCAAGAAAGAAATGAGCCTTTGGTAAAGTCATGCCGTTAAAGTACAACAACAAACAGCTGATTTTGAGTTGGGAGGATCTCACAAGGTGCTGGACAGTTAAACATTTGCTCCCGAGCTGGGAGTTGGGATCAGGAGGGTTGGAGGGCAGGGAGGGTAAGGGTAGAAGGGTGACCGAAGGCACAGTCAAAGTGGATGATGGGCCTTGAAGGAGGCAAGGGAGGAGTCAAGGAAAGGGGACTTTGAGGATGGAGTTCCAAAGGGTTGGGGCAGCAGGCCAGAGGCCCGATCGCCGATGAAATCAATGTCCTCCAAGCTGGTTTCATTTCAAACCACAGTCACTCCACGTCAGAGTGTATCCTGTGAACCTCTTTGAGGCACTCTCCCGCGCTGTTCCAATGGAAAGGATTGGTATGATTCTCAGTTTGTTGACAAGTTGTGACAAGTATCACTTCTGTTTTTGGCAATTCCCCCCCACCTAAAAGAAAATGGAAGGTTGGCTTTCGCCAGTTCCTGGAAACTTTCCTCCAGACTTAGGATTGTGCTTACCCCAATGGTTTTTAAATATGTGTTGCATGTACCAGTAGAGAGAGAGAGAGAGAGAGAGAGAGAGAAAAATCAACCCTCTGGCTGAACAAGCTCTCGGAGGAAGTTCCAGGCAGATGTGCAGTAATTCAAGACATTTGCTGGTTTATTTGCTGGTTGGTCAGATTATGTAACGCAGCAATGAGAGTTAGCAGTTTTGACCAGTTTTAAACTCTAAAGCCCTCACGGGTCCAAGCTAGATACTAATAATAATCCTTGCATCAAGTCAGGAGGATCTCTCAAAGCATTGTAAAAGTGCAGTAGTGACTGTATTTTGTAGGCAAAAGCCATGGCCAATTTGGCATGCACTAATTTGCCGCACTCAGCCATGGATTGAGTGACCAATTTGGGGAATTGTTAGCCAGGATAAACACCCTCTCATTTTGAAGAGCACCATAGGATGTTTAATTACAGACACGCGGGAGTTTAGCGTAATGTCTCATCCAAAGGACAGCAACTCCAACCATGTAATACACCCTCCAGCACTGCATTGACGTGTCCCATCAGGATTGTATGAATCCCAAGTTCATCGAAACTTACCTATGCTTTATACTCATGAGCTGCCCAGTTACTATCCTTTTTTACTGAATGTGATTCTTAAAAGAGTGGTTGGGTTCTGGTTTGAGTTTCTTTAGGTTACATGGATGATGGCTAGTAGCAAAGGATGTAACCGAAAGGGGTCAGCTCACAGCAGGAATGCAAACAACGAGTGAAAAGAGCCTCCAAAAAAAGGAACAACGCACCTCGTTTGACAATTGGACATTTTCTGCAGACAGAGAGGATTTTAACGCTCAAGTTCTTCCCCGCCTGTTGAATGGCCAGTGTCCCTTCTTTGTAAATGTTAAGAATGGAGACAGTTACATGCACGCTGCTGTTGCGTGTGATAGCAGTTATAACCGTGCCAGATATCACTGTAAGAAAGAGGAGAGAAATCATTAGCGACACAAACTCAATGGGCAATGTTTTGCTTTCCACATCGTCTCATGCTTAAATGAGCAGGGGATAAAAGTGGACACTGAAACACAGAAGTCTTTATTTCCAAGATCCTTCCTTTTTTAATTGTCGATCCGCGATCGTGAGTGAAATAAACAGTAATTCATGATTTCCAACACACAATTAACCTTAACCTTTGGGTGCTATGTTTTGATGAATGGGTGGAGTCTGGGTACTAATTGTGGGCCATTTGCTGGCTCTTTACCCTCCATCCTTCAAAGGCCCCAGCACTCCGGCTGCTAAAGGTTTGTTTTCTGTCTGTGAGATGAGGAAATCGGAGGATCCCATGCTCGTCCCTCTACTCATTTGAAGCGCTCTGAGACGCCGTCTGGCGTGGAGGGCACTGTATAAATCCAAGTTGTTGTTGTACTGTTCATTGAGCTAAGAAGAGAATGCTGGTAGGAAGCAAGGTTGTCCCCCGCATCCCCCCCGCCCCGTATGTAATCTTCCTTGCATTTAATATACCACATTGTTGGGACGTCTCCAAGCGCTTTACGGATATACTGTAAAGTGAATTGACTGTACATTGTATGGGAGTATCCTACAAACTGTCATCACCTGAGTGACCAAATTATTATCATAATTATTACTATTGAATTATTGTTTTCGTTTGAAGGGATTAATACCCCCACGCCATCGACTAACAACCGGATTCCTATCTAAGCAGAGGAGTCAGGAGAGGAGACTTGCCAAAGGTATTGCCCTGACCAGGAATCGAACCCCTTTCCTTGTTGGGTGTTAGCCAGCCTTTCATTGGCTTCTGATCACCATTGCCAAATTGACATCAAGAGCGCAGCAGCAATGAAATTGATCGTTGAACCGCATGATACCGTAAGGACATGGTGCCTGTGATGGTAACGTTTGACCAGACCCGGCAGACTGATATGTATCTCCACAGACCAGCTGGTGGTCTGAGCATTAAGTACTGTATGTTATGAATTTCCATTGAAATGCGCGCACACCGGATTATACCAGGGACTGCTGTTAAAACTGCTGTTTTTCACCCTACACACACACACACACACACACACACACACACACACACACACACACACACACACACACACACACACACACACACACACACACACACACACACACACACACACACACACACACACACACACACACACACACACACACACACACACACACACACACACACACACACAGATCAAAGCGATCACAATAAGGAATGTTGAGCGTATGACAAATACACACATTGTGCCTGGGGTATGGGGACTGGCTGAATGGAATGAGATGCCAAAACACAGGAACTCGCGCCGTAAAATTCGATGAACTGAATAAATAACCTTTTACACTTTGACAGTCACTCTCTGTTTTGCAAACCGCGTGAGGACTGCAGTTGTCGCTTGACACACAGCTTCTCTCTGTTTCTTCGGTCGAGGTTTCTTTCTACGAAGCCCTTGGGACCAATATACAAGTGACCGAGCTGCAGGTAGCATTAGGAGTGAAAAATATGGACCCGTTGAACAAATAATGTCTTATTTTCCACAAGGCACAAGAGCGCACCTGGCATGTTACATACGCCCTATTCAAAGGGAGAAGTCCCATGTCTCTTACCAAAGTCACTCGCACAGAAATTGCTTCCAAGTGTGCCTGTCCTTTTGCACTTTCGTTGACACGGAGGTACTGTTGGCTTCATGGCTTCAAAATAGAAAACAGGCGGTGAAACAGTGCTCGCCCAACTACTCTTCACATTGGCAACACAATTTAGAATCCTACTTACTTTCCGCCACATGGAAATTTACCGCGAGAAAATCAATAATAATAATACTAATAATAATCCTTGCATTTGATATGGCGCTTTTCACGTCTTCTCGACTGTGTCTCAAAGCGCTTCACAGAATATACTGTAAAGTGAATTGACTGTATATATTGTGGGAGGAACGCAGCAGCCAATTGCGCACAGCAGCGTCCCCCACACACAGTCGTGGATTGAAACGACCAATTTTTTTTTGGGTGGCGTAATCATTAGATGTGTGGAGTAAGGAAACTTATATACTGTATTATATAATGTATGTGTATGTGTGGACGGGTGGGTGAGTGTGTATGTGTACACGTGCGTGTGTGTACCAACTGTGTGTGCCCATTTCTACTTCCACTCTCTCCATTTCCCAAAGGCCTGGCTTATTTTTTTTCTTTACATTCTTATCACCCAAACTCGAGCTCCTCCAACCTCCGCTGTGTTAAAGGAGCAGTGTATTTTTGGGAACTGCCATTAAATCAAAAGCCTTGTCTGTTGGTTCTGCTATTTCACATAGAAGCGAAAAATAGCAGTTTTTTTTCTTTTAAAAAGTGGGTCGATTCCCCCAGTTTATTAATAATACTGATATCCTTTTGATCTCATCCTTCCAGAATGCCTAACTTTAACATCTTTAACATCTGTCCATTAACTTTAACATCTGTCCATTACTGGATGAAGCTATTTTTCTGAATTAATTTGTTTTTTTAACGGAATTAAGCAACAGCTCTTGGCCAAACTGACTCTTGAGGTGGTGATACTACTACTAATAATAATAATCCTAGCATTTGATATCGCGGCTTTTCACATCTTATCGACGCCTCAAAGCTCTTCACAGAATATGCTGTAAAGGGAATTGACTGTGTATTTGTGGGCGAAACGCGGCAGCCAATTGAACATGTAGGTCTGTATTTAATTTTCTGATTACAATAATAATCCTTGCATTTGAAAAAAGCGCATTATTACACCATTGAGACAATTCTAAGCATTTCACAGTGAAGTACTGTGCGTAACTGTGCGTTTTGCAGGCGACTGTGTATTTTCACGGTTCGCTGACTGTGATATTTAGCAGTGCACCAAAACAAAATCAACCATAAAATGGTGAGCAGTGGCAGCGTTTTCTGTGTGTTATGTAAAGAAAGGGCTAATGTTACTTCCTTCCTCAACAAAGCGTGCGTCGTGCTGGACATGCTGTACAGTAAAAGCTTGTTTATGCGTCACCCAACCAACCGGAACGCTCAACCAACCGGCATCTCCCAAATACGATTCACCATTCCAGCAAACGGATCTCATACTGGAGCCATCCGGGACACTTACGGTATGCTCACTTTAAACTTAACTTAATTAAACTTAATTAAACTTAATGAAGGCTGGAATTTTTATTTTACCGATCATTTTACCGAATGCGCTGGAATGCTTTATTGGTAAGTCTCCATACAATATTCTGTTATTATTTAGTCTAGTATCAATATGGTATGTTTTAAAAAAAGTAAATTTTTTGTGTAGGATTTTTGGCAACTTTGCCCTCCCCGATCCCGACTCCCCCCCCCCCACACAGGTCGGGTCTGAAACACTGACTGTCAAGTGCCTTGGGAAGTCCTCCCGATGTGAAAGGCGTGATGCAGATGTAATTTTGTTGTTGTTGTTGTATAAAGCGGACTCGCCTGCATTAGAATTGTTTAAAACACCTACTTGTATGTATTGTGGTTGTGATAGGGGCAGCCGTTGTCCTCAGCGACTTTTTCGAGCGGAATTTGTAATGAGCCAGAAAGCCGTCAGCCGTCACGCTTAAATCCGACAGGAACTGCACAAAGATTTCGTTTTCCTGCGACAGAATCGGCCTGTTCCACAGCGGGGAGGGTGAGGAAACAGAAGCGATCGTTACATAAAGTGTTGAGAACACCATTGACAATGAGACAACAACAATAACGAAAATTACACTTATAGAGCGCTGAACAGTCAGGTCGGGACCCGAGCAAGGGAGAGGGAGAGAGTTAGGAGGGGAGGGAGAGAGTTGGGAGGGCAGCAAAAGGCACGGTCGAAGAGAAGAGGAGGATCTTGAGACCGGCCTTGAAGGAGGCGAGGGAGGGAGCTGGGATAAATGAAAGTGACAATCAAACGGCTAGATTAACGAGAGTAAACGAATGCGCCGATTTCAGCAATGATGGAAAAGCAAATTGTGAAACAAACGGAAAATAATAAAATTGGAAATTGGACTTTGCATCTGTGGACCTGTGCTCAACTGCTTCTACTGTCTTGGGGGAATATATGGAAGAATTGTTCGTGTTTTCCATTCTCTTTCGGTTAAGATATAGCAGCATGGTTTGAAGAAGCGTGGTTGGTTGGTTGGTTGATGTAGGTTGGCATTCCCGTTCCCAGCCATCGCTGGTTCAAGGCAAGTGGAGACCAGGACCAGCTTCACTGAGAAGGAAAGTCTGCGAGAAATAGGGACAGGTAATTTTTCATACCTATCTTCTGTCAGCCACATGGACCTGGGAGTTGGAGGCTGATCCACCTAGACTGCAAGAAATCTACAGCCCAGACATGATTCTCCCATTTTCCTGACATTGCTTACCCCTCAGAGAAGACCATTGACAATGCTCTCCCTTCGTTGACGTGAGAAAGGAATGAACAGGGACAGCAACTGAGGACGATACCAGATGAAGGAAGAAAGCAAGAGAGTAACAGGTCCTCAGAGATGGAGATTGTGTGTGTGTGTGTGTACATCAATCACTGGAATCCATAAACATCCTGGTAGTGCTGTAGAAAAACGATTCTTGTGTTCCACGATGTACGTATCGTGACTGTCACGGGAACTGTATAATTTTGTCTTTCTTTACGTTTTTTTCCCCAGCTCCGAGGGTGTGAAACTCATTTTGTGTGTTGCTGACATGGGACGCTTGACTTTTTTTTTTACTCCCATTACCTTATTGAGTTTTCAGGTGTAGCACAGAAGAGGTGCAGAGTGTTGCTCTTTCACAATGAGTCTGGCTCTCCGAACTCATTCCTGTACTGATCAGCGGTGGGTTATTGTGGACTGTCCCATAATGTTGCTTTGAACCGAAAGTTTGTTCCTCTTCAATTCTCCACCTCAGTCAACGAAGTTTGAAGCGAAGCAACCATTACAGTAGTGTCCTTGGCAAACAGTCAACCTTAATGGCGGTGACGCTTTTTAGGGAGTTTCTTGCAATTGGCTTGGACAGTGAAACCACTGCCTGGAGTGAAAGGTTTGAGGCTCTGATTCGCGCTCAAATCACTCATCTCAGACTCGTTCGAAGCAGGAAAATCAGCCACAGTTGGGAAAGAAAGTTTATGTCAACAACAATAGAAAACTTACGCCGGAGAGCTGTCTCCGCAATATTTCCCGATCCGCTTTGCGTCGTTTGTCTCACCCCCGTTGAATATGGAGACGTGGTCGTAACGGCAGTAGTTGTCTCTTTCGACATCAAATTTCTCGAACTTTAACTCAATTAACTGTGCAAAGAAAGGAAAGTGGCGAAGAGACAATGTTTTACTGTGAGACTCAGAGGGATTTTTTTTTCTCTGTGCTCTTATCAGTGCCTTGGGCCGTCCTCCCGACGTGAAAGGCGCTCCATGAATGTAATTTTGTTATTGTTGTTGTTGTTTAGATCAAGCTTGAGAGAGTTTCTCATGGCTGGTCATTAACACTGGATTTAATATGAAGGTCAGCGGTTTGGTACACGAGAGTCCTCTACATTTAGATGTTCTGGACACAATAATAATAATCCTTGCATTTTGATATAGCACTTTACATGTCTTCTAGATGTCTCAAAGCGCTTCACAGAATGTACTGTAAAGTGAATTGACACCTTACAAGTGTGAGACCTGTATTTGAATCCAGGCAGGTAAGGGTGAAACCTTGGGCAGATTTCCTCACTCCACACACACGCGTCTAATAATAATCCGTTCCCCCAAAAAACCCAACAATAACAAAATTGGTCATTTTCAATCCACGACTGTTAGTGGGGGACACACCGCTGTGCGCAATTGGCTGCCGTGCTTCGCCCACAAATATATACAGTCAACTCACTTTACAGTATATTCGCTTTGAAGCGTTTTGAGACACAGTCTAGAAGACGTGAAAAGCTGCTATATCAAAACACAAGGATAATTGTTGTTATTTATACTAAGATCCCTTTTGCAGGTTACCTGGTGTTTGGGAGCCACGATGTGCCACGAGCAGGAGACTCCAGCGGGGTAATCATGGTCGGGCCAGTTGGGTGTTTTGAAGGAACCGGGGGATTTCTGCAGCCGCCCACCGCAAAACTGATCGTCTGTGAAAGCCAGGTATTGAACGGAAAAACGTTACAATTCCATCTGTGTGTATCCAATAGTAATCGTCTGAATCACGCATCCTATTCATTCATAACATCCAAAGCAAACGCACCAGTTACCGCACCGATTTCAAACAAGCAAATGCTACCGTCGTGCCAATATCTGACACTTTTTTGGGGGGGATGTCTCTGTTTTCCTCATCAGTTATTTTTTTCCTTCCCATTCTCATGGTGTTATTCAGCCCTTATTTTGTTTTGCTAGAGTTAGAGTTTAGCATCACAGTTGAGCCCAATGTTGTCCATATGTGGACATCTCCAGTAATGATCCATGAAGAGCTATCAGGAGATAGACTGGGGGGGTGGGAGGGGGGTTGTAGGGGAGATAAGTGGGGTCTCCTTGGGGCTGAGTTGGCTCTACAGTAATGTACAGAAGATTGGAATCTACTCAACCTTCATCAGTTACGTTACTGAGCCAGGCAGGTCCACAGGACTTTATTGGCCAGCGAGCTTGGCACATTGGTAGAGTTTGGAGAGGAAAACCTGGCCAATGGGGACAGGGATTTTCCCCCATTCGGTTCCTATTAATTTTACAAGCCAAAGCCTAACCAGTAAAATGATCCTACGCCTGACAAGCAATATGAAACTTGGCAAGCTGTACACTTTTAGCTGGTTAAACTCCAGTTAGCCAAAATGCACACACTCCCCCACCCCCTCCCCCCACTACCAAACCTTTGCTCTTCCCAACATGCACCCAATACTCTCTGGAATTAGGTAAACAGCGTGAATTCCTCTAGGGAGAGAGAGTACACATTCCAATACAAAACATGCGATGTGTGGCTCTCTTGTCTGCTTTGGATGCTCTTAACCACAGTGACGGGCTTCCACTTGTGTCGGCCCCTGGCTGACTGCAAATACAAACTTAATGCACTTTGTGTTAGATTCCTAAACAAACCTCAGGCACTAACCTTTTTTTTAATTAACTTTTTAACTTTAAAAAAATGAACTTTTTCAAACAATCGAAGATTGAGTGACCACATTTTCTTTAGTCGCTTTTCTCTCCCCCACAAAATAATAATAATAATAATAATAATAACTTGGTCACTCAGTCCATGATTATCTGTGAGACCCCACTGTAAGCAATTTGGCTGCTGGGTTTCACCATCAAAATATACAGTCGATTCACTTTGCATGTTATTTTGTGAAGATAGTATATAATTATATTATATTATATTATACAGTATAGTCTGTGATAAGGTGCCATATCAAATGCAAGGGTTGTTATTATTATTATAAGTTACTGAGGTTACATTAAAAAAACTCTTGTAATATCTAGCTTCTAGTATAAGTGGATTTGTATCATCTGCAGAATGTAAAGCAGGTTTGCATGTTTCCACTTACTGAAGGCAGCCTTTTCTCACCTGACGGTGACGGCTGAAAGGACTGAAAATCTGAAAAGTGCTTTCTACTTTAGCTTTTAAATGATTTACCATCTGGGTGCAATTGAGGCTCCGCCTTTACAGACAATTCCTTCTATTGGGCAGAAACCTGTCCTGAACGAGACAACCTAATTAAGTGCCTTAGAGATTATGTGTTTTTTTTAAGAGGTCTTTCCCCACCCCACCCACACCTCCCATCTCCCCCACACACACCAATTAGTGTTTTAGTCAACAGTATGACAGTCTGATGTCAAAAAAGTTGCTAATGATCTCACCAAAGTAGTTATGACTGCTCTCAATAAGTGGAAAACGTCGGCTTTGAAAATTTACTGTGTAGATGAAATGAAAAACAAAATTAGTTCTAGAGGCTGGCTAGAGGAGGAGTGGCAGATGGATTGTTTTTTTAAACCGTAACACAAACCAGAAACATACCCATGCACGCAACACAAAGATGCCCACAAGCAGTGGTGGAGAAGAGAAAGGATTTGGCCGTGATTATTCACAATCTCAAACGCGGGGATTTATCATGATTAAATATTTATGATCTGACAGTGTGTTAATCACAGGTGAAGCTGCATTGACAACATTTTGAACAATTTCAGATGTCCTCAATTCCAAAATACATTGAATTCTGAAGGGACGCCGTGGATGCAGGCAGAGCGGAGATTATTTGTGTTTGAAAGATTGAGACATGGATCACGAAATGCATCTTTAATGCATGTTTAAACCTGTATAATTTGATTGCTAAAAGAAACACTGAAAAGATTAGGAACATTTTGTATGTTTTACAGTCTCCTTTCAGGTTGAAGTTGATTAGATCCTGATTAGTATGTAAACCCAAATAAGGCCACATTTGTAATGCTCTCTGCAGTTTTCACGTGCCTGCTTTCGTAAGGAGATTTAAGACACTGAAAACATTTCAAACTCACCCCCAACTCACCTAAACATCCAGTCACCACATTCTACAGTAAACCTGTGAGATGCTTCTGGGTGAAACTATCCAGTATGATTACATGGATCTCTAATTCATTCACATGATAATATATTCTGTGAAGCGCTTCAAAATGCCTTGATGACGTGAGAAAGTGCTATTATCAAATTACAAAGATTATTATTATTAAAGCCAAAGCAAGTGCAACGTTTTGCCCTTGAGTGCCTTTCATGCTTACTGAGATTTACTTTACACCCCAAAATGATTTGACTTTGACAAGTTAATCGATCGGCTTTGTACCTCCGTCTCCCCTACCCTGGGAACCGATGATGAGAATAAAGTGTGTAAGATGTATTTATTTTGGTGTCAGCGACTGCAGAACCTTAGGCCCAGATGCCTCGGGTGCAGTTAAAGTAAACATTTGTTTGCAATGGCTGTGGCCTCAGTCTCACCTCACAGTTTGTGCGTCCAAACATTGACATTTCAGTGTTTGGTCTGTGATTTGTAAAAAGAGTGTCGGACAACACCTCATGGAAGTGAAGCCATGAAGCCCATCATGTCTCGGTTAATTTTTGTTGCTGCTTCACTGAAATAGTGCGTCCGCTGTTCTGTCTGTCAGATCATCAGATATTATGCCTGGTCCCAGGTAGATCGGATCAGGAAACTACACTGTGATGAAATACGCAAACAAGCAAATGGGAGTCAATCCGAAAGCTACAACCTTGTGCAAATTGCTGTATTCAATTCCATTCCATGAATTCTTTTTTTTTAGAAAAAAATGTGATCACTCAATCCACCACTGTTTGTGGGGCATTGCTATGCCCAATATACTGCTGTGTTTCACCCACAAAATACAGTCAATTCACTGCACCATATATATATATATATCTATATATACAGTATTGCAAAGCACCTTGAAGATGTCTTAACAACGTTATAATACTAATCATAATAATCCTTGCATTTGATATAGCGCTTTTCACATCTTATTGATGTCTCAAACCGCTTCAAAGAGTGTACTGTGAAGTGAATTGACTGTATATTTGTGGGCGAAACGCGGCAGCCAATTGCACACAGGGTCCCCATATACAGTCATGGATTGAAATGACCAACTTATTACAGTTTTGTTGGATGGATTATTGTATAAGGAGCTATATCAAATGCAACAATTATGATCATTATCACCATACTGTGACGGAAGGTAGAAATCCCATCAGCAGTGATGCTGGAAGGTAAACTTTCTGTTGGGACATGCTGGTGGGTGGGTAGGTAGGTAAGTAGAAAGGAAGGAAGGTAGGTAGGTAACAAGTCAGGTGGTCGAGGTAGATTCTGTCAGCAAATTAAAGAAGGAATTCGATAACTTCAGGCAAAGGAAAGGCTTGAGGTGTATGAGGGGCAAAAGGTTAGGGTTGAGAAGTTTGGGATTACAGTATATCAGCGGGACCTAGCCACAAAAGCCGGCAACACTATTGCCCGCTCGGTCCTGTGCCTCGTCCGGGGTACATAGCGTTTACATTACTGGCTTTTCTACTTTCTCCGCGGATTTTTTTAAAAAAAACAGATCATTCCTCCCGCGAGAATCAAATGGATTTACTTCTCTGATTTGGTCGAGATGCGGTATACATTGCAACAAAACCATTCCCGGCTGTATTGGCATCTGATACCATTTGTACCATCATCTTGTTGCCGGTGGAGACAATGGTCCCCGGTTTGTTGGTGCCGCAGAACCTGCCCAGCCTCTGCCCATTGGCGATCCCGTTGTAGACATCCACGTAGTCATAGCGGCAGAGAGTGTCGCTTTCGAGGTCAATGTAACGGAAGGAGAGAGCCACGATCCGGCCCTGGGGTACCTGTGGAGACGATGGGAGAATTTGGCGTCAAAAAGGGCCGGCTTCGAGTCAAAAGGTTCATCCCAAATGTGCCACTGGGGCTGTCTACAAATAATAATCAATAAGTAATAATAATCCTTGCATTTGACGGGTGCGTTTGAGACTGCGTCTCAAAGCGCTTCATGGAACATACTGTAAAGTGAATTGACTGTATATATTTGTGGGCGAAACGCGGCAGCCAATTGCGCACAGCAGCGTCCCCCACAAACAGTTGTGGATTGAAATTGCCAATTTTATTATTGTGGTGTTTTTTTGGACGGATTATTATTATTAGGCGTGTGAAGTAAGGAAACTTGCCCAATGTTTCGCCCTGACCTGCCTGGATTCGAACACAGGTCTCACGCTTGTAAGATGAGTGCTCTAACCACTGAGCTACAGGATTCCACAAGCACGCTCACTACACTACTACCACACAGCTAGTGAATATTCTGCTCGATTTATATTGAGGGAACCTCATTTTCGACACTCCTTTCAAGTCGTCTGTTCCTGTTTTCAGCTTCTCACACTAATGATGGTGAAAACCTGGATCTGTCTCTGCCTTGAGGCTGTGGGTGCTGGATGAATTCAAATTCTTAAGACTGGAGTCAATAGATTATGGTTAGGTAAAGGATATGGAGCAAAGGCGGGTAAATGGAGTTGAACTACAAATCAGTTAATAGAATGGCAGAACAGGCTTGAGGGGCTGAAAGGCCTACTCCTGTACCTGTGTTCCTACCGTCCTAATCCATGTGTCTGCATTCACACTTGATACAAAGAGGGTATCGCCCTACAGGCTGCTTTCCTCCTCTCTCTCTCTCTCTCTCTCTCTCTCCTTCTTTGGGCAGTGATGTGTAACTGGGTGAACTGGAAAAACGTGGGAGGTTAAAACGGGTGATTGGAGAGGTAGAACTAAAAAAAGACCTTTCTTGACTTAAGTCGGCTAAATGAAGCCCACTGTCTAAAGGCAAACAGTGGCTGCTTTCAAATGAGCTGTGTCTGGGTTTGTGTTATATAACTCTGTGCATGTTGGGGTCCGTTCTGTTAGTAGTTAAGCCTGGATGATGGCACGGTCAGCGATATCACTTGAGTTTTTCATTACAGCTGTGAGGGTTGAGGGGTGCCTGATAGAGAGCTTCAAAATGATGAGGGGTGGGGAGAGTGTGAATAATTATCCAATACTTCCGCTAGTTGGGGCGTGGATAAGGAGAGGGCACAAATTTGAGATGTTCACAAAAATAATAAGTCGGACAGTGGAATTAGATTGGTATATCTGCACCTATTTCACTGGAAATTCAAAATTTGGAGTTTGTATTTAATGGGTTGGTTGAATTCAATGCACCACAACAATATGATAGCATGCATTGTCATTCCTCTCAATCTAACACATTTTATTATCAATAATAATAATAATGATCCTTGGCACAGTATTTGGTATTGCACTTTTCATGTCAGGAGTACATAACTATACCAAATACAAGGATTATTATTATTATTCAAGCTCCTCACAGGATTTACTGTGAAATGGAATGACTTGTGTGCTTTTTGGCGAAGGCAGCAGCCCACGATGGGCAGAGCGATGCCCCCGCTATCAGCCGTGAAGCAC
Organism: Hydrolagus colliei; assembly: GCA_035084275.1. NCBI lineage: Eukaryota > Metazoa > Chordata > Chondrichthyes > Chimaeriformes > Chimaeridae > Hydrolagus > Hydrolagus colliei. The sequence continues at coordinate 18,735,488 of CM068751.1, read as the reverse complement.
GCTTCGTCTGAAACACAAATTCAAGGCAACAAATGAAAGCCAGCTGTCCACGCTACTCTCAAAGAGGGAAGCGTCAATTGGTGGGCAAGTCACCCTGGACAATTCTCGGATTCATCGCAGCAATCAAGAGTGCCATTGGCAGAAAATTAGGAACAGTCTCCCTTAAGCCTTTCGATGGTTTGTGGTGATACAGGAACTAAACTAAACCGATACATGTAGATTGGGAGGGTGGGGAGAAGGGACGGGAGAGAGTAAAGTCGACCGTTCAGTGAGCCAGTGGAGCCTGGCCGGAACTGGCGGGGTGTGGGGTACGGAGTTTGGTCTGGGTAAGTAGGCGGGCGGCAGAGTTTGGAATGACCTGGATCTTTTGAGCAGTGCAGCCGGGGAGACCAACGAGGATTGCGTTGGTGTAATCCAAGTGACAATCGCACGCCTGAGGATTTCGCTGCATTTGCGGGGTAAGGTACAGTTGGAGGTGGGCAAAGTGGTGGAGGTGGAGGATGACTAGCTGGGGGAGGAAGGACAGCTGGGTTGGGGCCGGGGGGGGTCAAACCAGTCGCCTAGATCGCGCACTGGTTTGGTGAGGGGGAGCCCAGGGAGGATGAGGAGTTCAGATCCGCAGGAGTGAAGACATTGAAGGGAGCCAAAGATTATGGTTTCTGTCTTGTCCGCATTTAGCTGCAGGAAGTTTGCACTCATCCAGGCTCCGCTGTCTGCCAGACATCTCTTCCAATCGCTTAAAACTTATTTTCCTGGAAGGTTGTCAAATCTTGCTTGCTTTCCCAGCTGCCGGGCAATGGGAAAGCAAGATTTAGATTCAAACATGCATTTTTTCTGGGGGGTTGGGGTTGGGGTTTGGAGAGTGGGGGGGTTGGGGAGAGCGGGGGGGTTGGGGAGAGTGGGGCGTGTTTGGGAAGCGGCTTTAGACCGCAGATAAGATCTGGACGTTTCCAAGAAAAGGTGGACTGAAGGAGGTTGCTTATAAATGAGTCAATGAGCGATTAAATGGAGCTGCCTTGGCACGCGTTTGTGAGCAAATAGAAAAGACTGTAAATGTGCATAACAAATATTTACCATCGTTTGTTTGATATGTTCGACCAAATGTTCTCCACCCCCCCCACACCCCCTTTAAATCAAATGGTAAGAAGAATCCTTGCATTTGATACAGCGCCATTATGCCGTGGTTAAGGCGTCTCGAAGCGCTTCACAGAATACATTATAAAGTGGGAGCGAATGTGTATTTTCGTCAATATTTTGAGGAACCTCACAAAGCTCCCACCAAAAAACGTTAGTCACAGACACATTTCTCCCAATGTTCGTTGGCTCTTGCTTCTATGCTTTCCTCAATGGATGATGGCTTCATGTGGCGTTTTTAGACAGATCATTTAGAGTTTTTTCCACAGTGAAAAATCCCATGTCGAGACTTTCAGTTCACAGTCTGGGGGTGGTGTGGGAGTGGCACTCCAATGCTATCCTCGGCTGCTTTGCTGTAGGTACCATCCTTCAGGTTCAACCGCTAAACGTGGTGTCCCGTAGCTCAGTGGTTAGAGCGCTCGCCTTTACAAGTGTGAGACCTGTGTTTCGAATCCAGGCAGGTCAGGGCGAAACCTTGAGCAAGTTTCCTTACTGTTCAGGTGGATGCTAAAAGCTCCCCTGGCGTTATTTGAAGAGAAATGGGAGTTTCTCACAGTGTCCTACCCACCCTTCACCCAGATAAAATTGATTTCTGTTTGTGGGACTTTGTCGTGTGCATTAGCGGTTGCCGCACTCGCCTACAAAAATACACAGTCACTTTACTGCCGAGGTTCAGGCACGATAGGAAAAGGCAAAGATTATGACTATTTTCTCACGTTACTAAGTCTGGATTTGCGTATCTTTCTCATACATTACCGTGATTTTCCAAGTGCATTTGGTGTTGGGGGGGTAGAGTGCAGGGAAACCCTCGCTACCAATAAAACCAGAGTCTCCCGATAGAATTCCTCCGCATTTAAAGTTCCTAAGCACAAAAAAAAATGGACAGACTTAAGAGAGGAAAAATTATTCAGCCTGATGCTGCAGCGTAGTGGTTAGAGCGCTCGCCTCGCAAGCGAGAGGACCCAGGTTCTAATTCCCTGGAGGCGTGAAATCTTAGGCAAGTTTCCTTACTCCACACACCTCTGTTTATCTACCTGGTTGTGAGTCAATTGGCAGATTGCTTTCCGCGAGTAATAATCCACGACTGTTTGTGGGTCACTGATGCTTCAATTGGCTGCTGCGATCTGCCCACAAAATGTACAGTCAATCTACTTTATAGTATATTCTAGGAAGCGCTTTGTATATCCTGTGAAAGACATCTTAACACCGCGATATTAAATGCAAATACAGTATTATTATTATTATTATTATTGTCTCTCGCATACTGCAGTGCAGTACATGATAAAGAACGGCCAAATCAAAATTTGAATAGTTATGACACAATTGTGATCCGATATGGAGGAAGAGTTTCTACCCGGGTTATATGTGATTCATGGCAGTTATTTCAATTATATTCACAGTACAGTATATATTTTGCCCCTCAAAATATACAGTCAATTCACTTTGCAGTATATTCTGCGAAGCAGAGCTTTGAGAAGATGTCTCAAATGACATGATAAGGTGCTATCTAAAATGCAAGAATTATTATTATACTGTACTCATTATTTGCTCCACCATGTGTTAGACTACAGCCTTGCAATCATTCTCTGTGTCTAGTTAGTTTAACCCACACAGCTCAATCCCCAGTGTTGTTCCTTGGCTTATTTTGGTGTCAGCAGCCAGAGATCTCTGCTCCAATTGAACATTCAATGATCGGCTCCTAATGTGGTAGCAATTGATAAATAAACAAAGATTAATCTCCTTCTAATTTCAGGAAATCCCAGGCCTGGAATAGACAGTGTCCCAGTGAGTGAGGCAATTAGCCAGATGCACACACTATGTACAGTCATTCAGTCAGTCAGCTTTGAAAGTCGGTCTATCTTTCTGTCGTTGGAGATTTGAGATTCTCTCTGAACATTACACACAGAGTAATTAGCATTTCCTTGTAACCCACTCGCTTCAGTCTTTTTGCAATTTTTTTCATCTTAAAAACATAGATTTTTTAAATTTTTTTTTAGCATTTTCTTCCGTCCACTCATATCCTTATTAACCTTTGAAATTAAGCATATGACTTTCTTTTTCCCTCTCCTCTCTAAACCCCCCCAAAAAGGTTGATCTCAAATCAGCATCCAGTAGATTTGAGTCCGATTTGTGAGTGCAGGGAATGATCTGGGACAAATCAGTGCTTTTGAAACACGTTACAGCTCTCAAGACAGATTTTCCGACCAAATAAAAAAAAACATTCTTTCCTCTCACAATATATTTGATATTATTAGCTAATACATGACTTTTCCTAACGGTAAGGTTGATGCAACCCTCCCTCCCTCCCCCCCCCCCTTTCCTCACAGAAAAAAAAACTTATCAAAATACTGTAGTTTGCAAACAGTTTTAAAAAATCGACCTTATTAAAAAAAAGTTAGAAAATAGTTTAGCAAACTTCTTATTTGGGTTCATTGAGGTAGTTGATATGAAACCACCCACCCTTCACCTCTCAATATCCCCCCCCACCACCTCTCCTCCTCCCCCGACTCCACTATCCTTAATTAAAAGAAAGTTTAGCAACTCGTTTGAAAAAGAACAGTTCCAATTTTTGTTGTGGGGAGGTTTGGGTACATTACCTTCTCTGGGGCAGTTGACAGTTGATGAGAGAGGCACACAGGAGCCCGAGATAAGAGTAAGCCACAGTTCTCATTGTGATCAGATGGGAAAAGAAGGGAAATCTGGGAGGGAGTTTAGTTTAAAACTCAGTTTTCTGGCTGGCTGCTTGTGCAAAAGAAAAAAAAAAAAAATCCAAATTAGTGTGTACAGCCCTTCTGTGTGTCCCTGAATGAAGATCCGGCCAGACTGCACATGAATATGGCTCTTGTTCAGCGGGGGAAGGGAGAGAAGGGAAGAAGGAGAGGGAGGGAGAGAGAGAGAGAGAGAGAAGGAGGGAGTGGGGGAGAGTGCTTTCCTCACTCAGAACCTGGGCAAATCAATATACAGTACATGTGTGTGTGTGTGTCTCACCTTTGGGTGAGTATGGCGACACCTCCTTTCACATCAGTCTCAATCCCAGATTGAAGCCTCCCCTCCTGTCATTCACACACAGAGGCAGAAAGCATTATAAATCACAAGTTTAAGAGAATGCGGAGATATTGATGATATCGAACACGCAAACAAGATAAATACTGTAATAATAATCCTTGCATTTGATATAGCGCTTTTCACATCTTATCGACGCCTCGAAGCGCTTCACAGTATATACTGTAAAGCCAATTGACTGTATATTTGTGGGCGAAACGCGGCAGCCAATTGCGCACAGCAGCGTCCCCCACACACAGTCATGGATTGAAATGACCAAGTTTTATTATCGTGGTTTTTTGGGGACGGATTATTATTAGCTGTGTGTGGAGTAAGGAAACTTGCCCAAGGTTTCGCCCTGACCTGCCTGGATTCGAAACACAGGTCTCGTGTTTGTAAGGGGAGTGCTCTAACCACTGAGCTACAGGAGCTCCACGTATAATAAATACTGTTATTAGTCTCAAAGTTACCAGACTCCACAATAACTGCCATACAGCCCAAAATAATCTAAGGATATCAGTAAAGTAGGAACCTTCACTTCAATTTGCATTGTGGTTCCACGCAAGGTTCAGGTGTGCTTTGTGTACCATCAGCTCCCCCTGCAGACTCCCTACTGAATCACTAAACCACCCAAGCCTGTACAGTACAGTACAGTACTTCAAAGTAGGAGAGCTACTGAATTTGTCCGACAGTATCAAGAGAACGTCGTCACCCCCTTTGGCTATTTTATTTTGGTGCCATTCTCCAGGTATATTCATGCAATATCCGCAACTACGTCTGGTCCGGATACTCTGTGGAGTCCTGTAGCTCAGTGGTTAGAGCGCTCGCCTTACAAGCCTGAGACCTGTGTTTCGAATCCAGTCAGGTCAGGGCAAAACCTTGGGTAAGCTTCCTTACTCCACACACACACACAAACACACGCCTATTAATAATCCGTCCCCAAAAAAATCTGTAACAAATTGGTCATTTCAATGGCTGGGTCAGTGTGAGTGAAGGAGGGTGCAGAGGTAGGGCAGGGAGGACCCATTGAGAACAAGGCTTTTGTTGTCAATACACCAAGAAATAAACTGACAAAGTGTCTTACAACGACAACAACAACAAAATTACACTTGTATAGCACCTTTTACGTCAGGAGGACGTCCCACAGCGCTGGATATAAGTAAAGACCTCTGAACCTTGGCTCTTTACCCCGAGGTTCTGCTGGCCAGATGAGCAAAGGATTGACACACATTCACAATAATAATAATGATAATCCTTGCATTTGATCTAGCGCTTTTCACATCTTCTAGACGTCTCAAATTGCTTCACGGAATATACTGTAAAGGGAATTGACTGTATATTTGTGGGCGAACAAGTGGATTGAGGGGGTGTGCGTGGGGTTGGGGGGAGTTGGGGGGGGTGGAAGGAGAAATTAAAAGTGAACAACATGTCATGTTCCCATAACTACAGGGCTGATTATTCTTCGCTGAAATGTAATTGCTAACGCGTTTCACGTGTGCTCCAATTAGCGAGTGGTCCCAAAGATAATTACATTAACATAATTTTTACTTTTGACTGAGTTCACCTTTCAGGTTAATCAGCGCAGGGCAGTCCAGCATCGACGTGAATATCTTAAGGAAATGAGGTCTCGTGGGAGAGGAGAACGCTAACCTGTGCCAGTACATTCCCCAAAGCGAAAAGTAGGATTTCAGTATGAAATGTTAACTATTTAATCTACTGAAGACACACAAAAAAACTGCTCTCAAAAGCGAAGTTGAACATTTAACATGATTAGGCGCCATATCAACGCAAGGATTATTGTAATTGTTGTAAGATTGAATAAAAGAAACAGCAGGATGAAAGTAGAAAATGGTTGCTTTTAAAAAAAACTGCCTTTTTAAAATTGATTTCGGTTTCCTTGTCTCGTAACGGAGTCCATCCTGCCCTCACCCACCAACCGGCTGAGTATTTGGGGAGCACTCAAATATTAAATATTCAAAATATTAAAAATAGTGACCAAGGAAGGCTAGAAAAATTGGGTCACTCAATCCACAACTATTTGTGGGCCCCTGCTGTATGTAAATGGCTGCCACATTTCAACCACGAAATACAGTCAATGCACTTTACAATATACAGCAGTCTGTGAAGCGCTTTGAGATGTCTCACTTATTGTCTAATTTTCCTCACTCCATCCCAGGTCCTGAAAGCAATCGCTCCTGCTGTACTGATCAGCAAAGGTTAGGATTGAACATAGAACAAATGCACTAGTGGTGGATTGCCTAGCTGAACAAGACTCATAGAGTCCCATAGCATGTTGTTTAGAACACTGACCTCGCAAGCACGAGGACCTGGGTTCGATTCCAGGGCAGGGGGCGAAACCACAGGCAGGTTTCCTAAACCCACATGCCTCTGTTTGCCTATCGGATATGTAAGAACCCAGTTAGTTAGTTGACTGGCAAATTGGTTTTGATGGGTAATAATACTGTACCTAAAAAAAAATTGGTTCACTCAATCCACAACTGTTTGTGGGACACCCTCTGTGTGCAAATGGCTGCCACGTTTCAACCACAAAATATCTTCGATGCACTTTACAGTATAGTCTGTGAAGCGCTTTGAGACGTCTCACTTATGTGATGAGGTGTTATAGCAAATGCAAGGGTCAAATGACAACTCTCGGTAGCTCTTACAGTAAAAGTGTGGCTCGGTCCATTCCATTCAGTCGAATTCTGTTTTTCGGTCGAAATCTCTGGTTTGCTAAGGAGTACTGTACAGCTGGAATGTAATCTGCTGATGCTACACTAACTGAAAAACCATTCTGTCAAAGAATGTCTGGCTCAGGAACAGCAGCTCAGCTGCAACTCAAACTTCCTCCCTTTGCTGCCTTCTGCCAGACACATCCGAAGGCCGTGGGAGATGCAAGCACCCCATTAAAAAATATGTGCTGGAACATATAGCTGGCTTGGTCAGTCCAGTCCTTTGCATTTGCAGGACTTGTATTCTCAGCTGGGAAAATAGCCCTTATTTGACGGTAAAGAACGTTGCCATGTGCCATTTTCCATCTTAATTTAAGAATAACTCCATCCCGGATTCCCTCTGCCTCTGCTTCGGCCCCTCGTTCAAGGTCCGTCTCCCGATCTACCATATTGATCACCCCCCCCACCACCCCCATTATAACGCACACCTCAAGACCTCGCAATAAATAAATTGGGCAATAAATAAATGCAAGTTGTTGTTGTTGTCCTGATCTGAAAGGCATTGTGTGTTACATCAAACCGGCATTGTATAAGAATACAAAATAATAATCATTGCATTTGATATAGTGCTTTTCAAGTCTTCTAGACGTCTCAAAGCGCTTCACAGAATATACTGTAACGTGAATTGACTGTATATTTGTGGGCCAAACGCGGCAGCCAATTGCATACAGCAGCGTCCCCCACAAACAGTCGTGGATTGAAAATGACCAATTTTTATTATTGTGAGTTTTAAAAATATAAATCCAAGTTGTTGTTGTTGTAGATATACTGCTAACTATTTGAAATGGGAACTTTGCATGCCAACTGGGATCACTGGTTAATGAAAGTTAACGAGATCTGAATCAGCAGCTTGAAGTAACCCTTCCGCAGGGAGAATTCTCTGTTTACCATCTGGCGTTTCCATTGAGAGTTTTTTTTTTCTCTCTCTCTCGAGTGAATGGAGTAAAAATATTTGCACAGAATGAATGATAAAAGCAGAAGATATCGCTGCGTTTAACGTCCTTCAGATGTGAAAAGCACCGAGCAGATACAATTTGTCATCGTTGTTGCTGATCTGTTGTTCAAATGAAACACGCAGAATGGGGTTTGAGTTGTTAAGAAGTGAGTGGGATAATCGTGAGTTGCTTTGAGGCATGTTTGAGGCAACTGAGGTTATGGTCCTACATTGGGAATACAGTAAACTCCGGATAACTTGTTTCTGGCTTAACTTGTCACTGCCACTTAAGTCATCAGGATAACAATATCCCGTCTGCATTCATACATATGCCTGATTTGCCTCTCCGTAGAGTCCAGTAGTGTAATAATAATAATAATAATAATAATCCTTGCATTTGATATAGAGCTTTTCGCATCTTCTAGACGTCTCAAAGTGCTTCACAGAATACACTGTAAAGTGAATTGACTGTATGTTCGTGGGTGAATTGCGCACAGCAGTGTCCCCACAAACAGTCGTGGATTGAAATGACCAATTTATTATAGTTTTTTTTAAGTAGATTATTATTAGGCGTAGTGTAGTGTGTAGCGTGCTTGCTATGCAAGCAAGAGGACCCGGGTTTGATTCCTTGGTGAGTTTCCTTACTCCACACATCTCTGTTTACCCAGCAGTAAATAGGACCTGGTTGTCAGTTGACTGGTGGATCAGTTTCCAGAGGGAATAATCCCTCGAAAAAAAATTGGTCAATCTCTACATAACTATTTGTGCGATGGTGTAATTAGCTGCTGCATTTCACCCTCACAATACACAGTCAAACACTTTGAGACATTTCAGTGACTTGATAGGACGTGACATCAAATGTAAGGATTAGAGTATTAAGCAGTTTGATATGTTCACTCTACTTGAAAGACATGTTCAAAACTATCTGTTCAGTAATTGGGAGCCAGTGGACCTGGCTGACAAGGGCTAAAGTGATGGGGATATGGTAGTCTGTGCGGGAGAGTATCTAGGCGGCAGAAAGTGTTGTTAATAATGGAACTACTAGTATTAGACCTCACTACCGATAGTGCAATTGCTTGAGTCTCAGGATTTGTAAGTTATAAGTTATACTCGAACATACGCAAGCTGCACTGATTAAGGTACAACCTCGATCATCTTGGTACTGCACCTTATTTAACATACGAATGTCCATAGTTCTGAAATGGGGAAAACCCAGAAATACTCGCAGGAACAGGAGTAGGCTCCATTCTCACATTTAAAGCCTCTCCACAACCTCGCCGCACCCCACATCTGTGATCTCCTATCCCCTTACCAACCTTCCTGCCTTAGAGGGTGATTTGAAGAATGTATGTCTAGTGATTTCCAAACTAGAAGACGTGAAAAGCGCTATATCAAACGCAAGGATTATTATTGTTATATCATAATCAATATGGACAGAAACCCTAGCTACTATGTGCACAAATAGTTGCCACATTCGCCTACAGGAAACATAGTGACTACACTTTGCAATAAATTGTGTGGAAGTGCTTTGAGATGTCCTTCAAATGGAAAGAGTATCTTTGATTAATAGTATAACACTTTCCAAATTATATCAAGGCTGCAGGGAAGAGAGCAGAAGTTCAAGGTTATGAATTACACGGTAACCTGCATTTATATATCGCCCATCACCTGGGTAGTGTTTCAGAGTGCTTGATAGTGGTGGAGCTTGAAGCTAAGCTGGGGAGACGGGTAAGGGGGTGGTTTTTTTTAGGGCAAATAGAAGCAACCCGGTTGTTAGTCGATTAGCGGATCGCTTTGCGGATCAAATAAACCTTTCTATTGTTTATTTAAAATACAGTGATTTGATCATTTGTTTGTTCTCCCCCAAAATACAGTCAATCCGCTTTACAGTGAATTCTGCAAAGAGCTTTGATGATGTCTCGAAAGCATGATAAAGTGCTATATCTAATGCAAGGATTATTATTGTTATTAATAATCAAGCAGAGCAATTGTATCCTAATCTTCACAGGATTAAGTCTCTTGTTCTTCCATATCTCAGTAGTAGTGATTTCAGCAAACAAACTTGGTACTAGCAATTCCTCTCCAAATCCTTGTCAGGCTCACAGAGTAAAAAACATTGACACACACAATTGTTAATTGAAGGAATGATCCTCAGTGACATTTTACAAACAGCAAAAGTGACACAGCTTGCAACAGCTTATGTATTGCAACATTTACAGCTGTTTATTTTGAGTGAAATGATCCAATAATCTTGCATTAAGCGCTTTTGACAGTCTAGCTTGTAGTGCATTTGATCTAGGACCTTCTCACATCATTGAGATAGATGTCTCAAAGCGTTTCACGGGATTTACTGTAAAGTGTAGTGACTGTGTGTTTTGGGGATGTTGTCCTCCCAATGCGAAAGGCGCTATACAAATGTAATTTTGTTGTAGTTGTTCTGCGCAGCCAATTTGCACAAGTCACAATCAATTTTATTCAGGTTTGCTGGAAAGGATTAAAAACCCTTCACTATTTGAATAAACACGGGGACAGGATCTTGGTAACATATACAGTAATAATAATAATAATCCTTGTATTCGATGTAGCGCTTTTCACATCTTATCGTCTCAAAGCGCTTCACAGAATATACTGTAAAGTGAATTGACTGTATATATTTATGGGCGAAATGCGGCAGCCAATTACGCACAGCAGCGTCCCCCACAAACAGCCGTGGATTGAAATGACCAATTTTATTGCAGTATTGTGTGTGGTTTTTTTTTGGGGGGGTGGGTGGGGGGTGGAGGGATTATTATTAAGTGTGTGTGTGTGAAAGGAACGAAATTTTTGAGGGGGGGACGGGACGGATTATTATTAGGCGCGTAAGGAGTAAGGAACCTTGCCCATGGTTTTAATTCAAATTTTAAAAATAATAATACGGTAATTAGGAGAAACCCACTCAAAACAGTGACACACACACGCACACACAAACACAAATACACACACACAAACACAAATACACAAACACACACACACCTAACCCAAGCCTGTGTACAGTATTGAGACATGTAGTTTGGAGCTGGTCTTGTGTGTCACGTGACCCCCCCCCCCTCGCCTAATCGACTCAGCCCCGACTCGACGCTCGATTAACTAACTGGATGTGAGAGGCAGGGAAAATGGCGGACAGAGCGGCGCAGGCCTTCTCGGGCAAACACAGCCCCGGGCCCGCCGTCTCCAAGGTACACGGGCTCCGGGAGTGAGGGGGAGGAGAGGGTGAGGAGAGGGGAGACTGTGCTGGGGGCGGCGGCGGCGGCAAGTGGAGGAAGAAGGAAGAAGAAGAAGAGGAGGGAGAGAGAGAGAGAGAGAGAGGGAGGGTGTGAGAGGGTAAGGGAGGGAGAGGCGTGTGTAGGCCTCAGGCTTGGAGCCTCCTCTCCTCGGAGCAGCGGCCGACCAAACCATCCCCCACATCCCCCCTCCCTACCACCCCCCCCCCCCCCCCCCCCCCCCCTCCCTTTGGCGAGAGGCCTTTGTCCAGGCGGGAGACTCGGGAGGGAGGGTGGGCGAGAGGCGGGAGAGACGGCAGAATAGACTCTGCCAGTCAGTCAGTCTCTCGCTCTCTGTCTGTCCCTCTCTCCCCCCCCTCCCTGTTTACGGTCTGAATCAGGTCCCATATAACACCAGGTGTCCCTCACTCCTGGGGCTGCAACACACACAGCCCAGGCTCCCACAGCCAGGCCAGGGGGAGAGGTGTGTGTGTGTATGTATGTATGTGTGTGTGGGGGGTAGAGGGTTAAGGGCAGACATCATTGAAATAGGTTCTTCTCACCCCCCACAAAGTCCGCGAAACACCCAAGAGAACAAGTAGCCCCAATACTGTAGGGTACTGTAGCCTTCCTATATAGGGGATGCGTATAGGTTTACCGTGTGACGATATAGTGTGTTTTTTCCCCAAACCCGTGTCAGGAAAAGACCCGCCACAGAAATAAAAATGCTGTTGCGTTTTTAATTTTAAAAAAATTCCAATTAAAAAAAAAAACAGGCGCTGGCCCAAAAGTGGCTTATTCCCCTCGCAGCCTGATTGTATTGTTTCTGATAGATCAAAACTCCCATTAGATGCTTGTAGTCGCTTTCAGTGCGCTGTTTGTAATACTGTAGGATTCTTGAACTTAACTGCTGTTTGCCTTGCATTTGCGTGCATCTCCCCCCTATGAACTTATGGACGTGTTGAAATCATTTTGGACTTTCAACCCATTACGTGGAATCCTGTAGCTCAGTGGTTAGAGCACTCGCCTTACAAGCGAGATACCTAGGTTCAGTTCCAGGCAGGGTGAAACTTTGGGCAAGTTTCCTTACTCTACATGCCTTACTCCATATTCCCTCAAAAAAATGTAGTCACTTCAATCCATGACTGTTGGTGGGACGCTTCTGTCCGCGATTGGCTGCCACGTTTTGCCCACAAATATATACAGTCAGTTCACTTTACAGTACATTCTGTGAAGCACTCAGACACAGTCTAGAAGATATGGAAAGCACAATGTCAAATGCAAGAATTAATATTATTATTTTGTTGAGCACCTGAAATAGCACCTGATTTTGATATTGTGCATGTTTGAAGTCTGGATAGCAGCCTGTCTCAATTTTACACAAATTATGTCATCCTGCTTGCTAGACATGCTTGCTGCTGGAGTTTGTGATCTAGAAATATAGTACTGTAATTACTGATGATAATAATAATAATAATAATGTCATATAATCTCGGCCCACGAGTGCCTGAGTGTCTCCAGCATTTTTATTTGTGGGTATTGCAGCAGTAATTTGGATTTGTTTCCAGATTGTTTCATGTTTTACCTTTATTTAATAATGTTTTGGTAAGCCGGGTGACTGACACAAGTGGAAAACCATCACTGTGCTTAGCAGAATCCGGAATGGGAGTGCATCCAACACATAAAACTTCTATGTTTGGAATGGAATGTGCACTCTCCCTAGCTAAGACATTGGGGGTGATCTGAGAACTTGAGATTGACTTGTGCATTGATGGAAATAATCTTTTGCTGCCTGGTGTTGAGGCTATAAGTTTTACTTTCGGTTAACTTTAGGTCCCTGGTGTCAGTGATGCTGTTTTGAAGTTGTGGCTTAGAGTGGAAGTTGTAGCTTAGTGGTAGCTCCATTGCTGGAGTAGAGTGGAAACGTGTGTTCTGCAATTGGCTGTTCGTTTTACTTGCCCTAGGTTGTTCTGTTCAATTTACTTTACCTAACAACTTTAAATTCCAAACTGGTTACTTAATCCTCCACTCCACGCTCGGCGGTTGTGCCTTCAGCCACTATGCCCCAAGGAACTCCCTTCCTCACTGCCTTCGCCTCGCCCCCCTCTCTTCCCAGTTTCAGGTCACAGCTAAAGACTTTCTCTTCGACTGAGCCTTTGGTCACCTTTCTACCCCTGCCCCTGACTCAGTCCCGGGATCCGCTACTGTGAAGCGCTCTGAGACGCCGTCCAGTGTGGAGGGCACTATATAAATCTAAATTGTTGTTGTTGTTGTTGTTAATGCAAATCGGTTTTGTGAAGACATCGACTTCAATAGTGTGTATGTGTTTTCCAAGTGATAAAAGGTCAAATGCAAAGCACTGTGGAAAAGTACCCTAATGATTAATTTTGGACTGTGTGGTAGTTTAGTCAGTTAAAATGACATTGGGGGCAGGGTGGGCAGATTGTTGATTCACCTCTGGGTTCTGGATTTGAATCCAGCCTAGACTGATGAAACAAAGCTCGTCACACTTGTTTTTACGCGATCGCTAAGCTGAAATGCCTTTATGAACACATTTGATCCTGGAATTGTTTCACTTTCAATTGCTAACATTCAACCTTGATTTAAATAATAAAGATTTCCTTATTTCCTGAGTGAAGCACTTACAGGAAACCACTGTTAGGTTTCACAGATTGCATCCAAAAACCTATTTTGTGTTCTTGGTGCAGCCCATTAGGTTCTGTTTGATTAGTGCATATTTTCTTAATAAAATTGAATGGTGATGTTTGACAGACGGAAGTGGTGTTTCTATGGGACAACTTATGAAGTCCTCTTGGATGAAGGTATCGGCTGGGTAAGATATGTGTGGTTCTGCGTGCCTTATCTAATTACTTGCAGAATTATCCTGGTGTCCTTTTTTTAATTTGGAAAAATGAGTGTTCAATTCTCTGAATATTAATCCATTTTCTTAATTAGTTATTGATTGTTGAGATCATGCTGTTCTCTCTTTTCAGAATGCTCCAGAAAATAAACTGAAAGCCTTCAGCATTGGCAAAATGAGTTCCTCGAAGAGAACCCTGAGTAAAAAAGAGCAGGAAGAAATTAAAAAGAAGGTATGGGATCTTCATTCTGGAGTACAGTACAGTGTGTGTGTTTGTGGACCGTGTAGAAGAAACTTCACCTTCTCAGAAGAAACAGTTCAAAGGATAACTCAGCTGTGCAGTGCAACATTAACTTACACAGATTACAAGGTTGCAGGTTCAATTCCTGGCCAATGTTAGCTGATCTCAGCTCGACAGCAGTAAAGGGTTGTTGGATGACTTTAGCTACCTGTGATGCAGAGGGAAACTCAGCCAGGGTTCATGCTCTTGATTGCCGTCCAGTGACCTCAGTTAAAAAACGGTTGTTGACTAAAGCAAGACGAGGGTCAGCTCCCATGTCCTCTATTTGTTAAATAGTCCACTGTAACTCAATGTCTCGGCTGACATTTGAAGTCCTGGGTGTCTGCCAACTTAGTGACGCCTTACTCCAGCGTGATTTCAGTGCCTTCAAAAGAGAAAGAGTGGAGAACGTTGGCATTGTCATGATCACACTTGCATTGAGTCTACTTTCACCCACAAAATACAGTCAACCACTTTACAGTATACAGTATTTCACTTAGTACATAGATTCATCGAATTTTACGGCACAAAAGGAGGCCATTCGGCCCATCTAGTCTGTGCCGGCTCTTTGAAAAGAGCGATTCAATCCCACTGCCCTGCCCGCTCCCCATAGCCTAATAGACCTGTTCTCCCTAAATAAAGATCTAATTCCCTTTTAAAAGTTGTTATCGAATCAGCCTCCACCACCTTTGCAGGCAATGCATTCCAGATTCGAACAACTCGCTGAGTGAAAAAATTTCTCCTCAGCTCCCCTCTACTTCGCCTTGAAACTATTTTAAATCTGTGACCACGAGTCACAGATTCGCCCACGAGTGGAAATAGTTTTTCAGCTTTTAAGCTAGCACTAATATTGTCAGTGAAATAACCACAAAAAATCCTAATGATTCAATGGGTAAAAATACTGGACTTGTGCATTCCTGTAGAGCCCAGTGTTACTGAACACATATATTGTTTTCAAAAGAAAACTTTTCCTCAGTGTCAGTTTGGATCTTCTGGCACAAAGCGGTTTGCCTACTTTAGCCACACGCTCACAAATAATGCAGTTGTTTAGTGCAGTAGCCTTTCATCTCCTACGGAAAGGAGGTTATTCCAGTTCTCTGCTTGAAACAACTGGCACTCCATAGTGGCTGATGTACAAAGCTGCCTCTCTGAGTGACTTCTTCCCAGCTGCTTTCTAGCCTGTAATGTTTCATTTTGCGACGGCCATCTGCATACTCGCTATTTTTAAGCCAATAGTCTATCCAACAGTATATTTTGCCCCGGGACATAACTTTTTATTGTAGCTGTTAATGGATGTCCTGCAACCTTGTCAGAAGCCCTCTGAAAATCCAAGCATTCTAATAGCAACTGCAATGTCACTAATGGTAAAATTCTCTAAATGAGTTTAGTATAATTGTCTCCTGAATCACTGCTGAATGCCCAATAATCAGAAGTCCATATCTGAATGTTTATCTGGACGACATCCCACAAAATTGACTTGATGATTTTCCCTAGAACTGATGTTGAATTTATAGGCATCTGGTTTCCAGCTACACTATGTTACTGGGCCCTTAAACAGATTAGTTAGCTACTTGCTACTCTTTGCAAATCAGTCCTGAATGAGAGCTTATAAAATGTGAATTAAATCTTTCACCCACAAAATATACAGTCAATTCACTTTACAGTATATTCTAAAGCACTTTGCGATGTCTCGATGACATAAGGCCAAGGCTTATTATTCATATCAGAACCAATTTGGGTGGGGGGTTGCTGTTGACAGATCATGTAATCCACCACTGCTTAAGGGACGCTGCTGTGCGCAATTGGCTGCCGCATTTCACCCACAAAATATACAGTCAATTCACTTTACAGTATATTCTGTGAAGCGCTTTGAGACAACAACAACAAAATTACACTTCTGTAGTCAGGAGGACGTCCCAAGGTGTTGGGCAGTCATTGTTTCGGACGTCTTGAAGACGTGACGTAACAGTTTTAGAATCTTCCACTGTCGGTTTAATCCCTTTTGATATTGGTGGTGCAAATTTGAATTGTGTAACCGTACCAACATTTCCTAAAATAGAGGTCAGTTTGAGTTCACAACAATGAGACGCTCAGGAGAATAGCATTAATTGTGGATGGCTCTCATATTGGTTTCCAGTAAGTCCTCAGCTTTCCCTTCTGGCTCCAAGTCACTACTTGTCTATCTCCAAGTGATAGTGTACTCCATCTGCTCAGTTGAACGTAACATTGTAACATTGAAATGTCAATTGCGTTGAGGACATTTCAATTGCGTTGAGGACATTCACTCAGTCACAGCAATAACAGGTGACCGTACACACCGTAGGTCTGTTGTGGCGTTTGATCAAGACGTGAGAGACTTTACGAGCTGCAGTGGCCACCCGTTCAGCATTCAAAAGTAGGTTACCTGAAACTGAGCTGCCTCGGGAAATGCAGCTGACTCCACTTTGAAGGACGAGACGCAACTCTAACGAAGTAACATCAGCAGTGACGGGTGGGTGGGAGTAGGGGAGGGGGCTTTCTGAACTTCTGGAACCAGGCGATTGTGCAACGGGACTGTCCTGTATAATTTTGTTTTAGAAACATCAGGAGTAAAATAGAGTAATAAGCTTTTTTCTCTTTCTCTCATCAGGAAGATGAGAAGGCAGCTGCTGAAATATATGAAGAATTTCTGGCCTCGTTCGAGGGGGCCGACTCCAACAAAGTGAAAGCGTTTGTTAGAGGAGGCATTGTGAACGCAGCGAAGGGTGAGCAGCAGTAAATGTGCTATATTTTCGCAAGTTTGCATATTTGTGGTCGTTATGTCAGTTAGGGCTTAGAACTTGTACAGTGAAGGCTGACACTCCCAATCCAGTAACCAAATGTGCATGTTTAGCTGTGTATCATTGGCTTCAACGAATGCTGTATGCCTATTAACTTTCTGACAATCACAAGGTCAAATCCAGAACACTGCCTCTCAATCCCTCCTGCTTCCCCATCTTCAGGTCGTGTGTGTGGACCTCGCTCTTCAACTATGTTTACAGTCCCTGACTCACCTACCCCTCTCCCCCCCCCCCCCCCCCCCCCCCCTACCCCCCGGCTCAGCATCTTGCTCTACCACTGGCAAGCGCTCTGGGACGCTACCCTGTTTCAGGAACGCTATATAAATGCATGTTGTCAACACACTGGAAACGTTATTAGGTATTGCCTGATCATCCATGAGTTCCAAGCTAACTGTGTTACTGTAGTAAAACATTTTCAGATGGGCATCCAATCGAGCAGGCAATCAATACATAGAGGTAAATGAACTTTAATTGGAAATTTCAGTGAATGCCAGTGTGGTTTCTGGTCTTGAGAGAGATGCCATTCATTGCCCCATCCTGAATCCCAGATATACAGTACTCCGAAAACAAAGCTGCAGGGCCCATTCTGCCACATGTTCACCTGTAATCCTCTGGGATATCAGGTGTGCAGATATATTTTTTATATTGATATTAAATAGCTTTATACTTTTTAAAGCCAATGAAATGACTGTAATCGTAAGGAGGGAAATGACAAGATTCTTGCTGGAATGATTTTGACCGCGAAGAATATTGGCTTTTGTGGCTTTGGAAAGAATTATCAAATCGGGAATGGTGTTAGTTACATGCTAACCGCAATGGCAACCCCAGAAATAGTTGGCTGTGGGTAATGTATTTTTTATTCAATGCATAATAGAAGAACGATTGGAAGAACAAAAAGGAAAACTGTATAAGCCCTCTACGCGGGTTGCAGATATAAAGGGTTCGGAGCTGGAGAAATCACCTCCGCATACATATTCAGTGGATACCAAAAAAACAGTAAGTGTCCAAATGCAGTATGTTGTACGCAACTACAGAGAATTGTGGAGTTGTGTAGTGTATTGCTTAGAGCACTCACTTGCAAGCGAGAGCACCTGGGCTCGATTCCCAGGCAAGATTAAACCTTAAGTTTCCTTGCTCCACATGGCTCGATTTAGCTAGCGGTAATTAGGGGTAAAAAATATGTGACACTCAATCAACAACTGTTTGTAGAACACTGCAATGTGGAATTGGCTGAAGTATATTCTGTGAAGCACATTCACACGCCAACATCGTGATAAGGCATTATATCGAATGCAATGATTATTATCGAGCCACTTAAAGAAACATTAATAATCCCTCAAAAAAACAAACAATAATAAATTGGTCATTTCAGTCCACAACTTTGTGGGTCACTGCTTGGGGCAATTGGCTGCCGTGTTTCGCCCACGAATATAGAGTCAATTCACTTTACAGTATATTCTAGAAGTCATTTAGAAGACATGAAAAGTGCTACATAAAATGCAAGGATTACTATTATCATTATTAAAACACTATTGTTATTCATCTATGTGCATGAAACTGTTAATGGATAATGTTATGGAATGGACTCCTAGGCTGACTTGGGATGCTTTGGTACGTCCTCCCAATGTGAAAGGCGCTCTATAAATGTAATATTGTTCTTGTTGCTGCTGCCACAGATTGGCAACTTAGCTGTCATTGATGCGATTTGAAGTAGGTCAAGGATCAGTCTATAATTATTTGAATTGGATTGATTTCCCAAGTATTTGAGTTTCTCTTTTGACCATTTCAGCTGCTAACATTTAAAATTAATCTGCTGTTTTACTTTTGTGTCTATCTTGGCGAGTGTTCTCCCTTTTCATCCCTTGAGGAGTTTTGGCTCACTTGTTTATTTTTTAAACTGGGGTATAGTTTTAAGAGTGATTTCCAGTAGTTTGCTGAAGTGCTTTTTGTCCATGTGGGTGCTTGATGGTGAGAGTCAGCAAGCTATTTAACTGCAAGAGATATTTTGCAGTTAAACAACACTTGGAAGTCTGAAGGATCATTAATGGGCTCTTTTATGGGAGCTTGACGGTGGCTTTTGTTCACGTGGGAAGCACTGAGTTATGGTGAGATTGTTAATCGTTGACTTGTCTGAGTCAGGGCAAAAGTCAGCATATAGTCACTCTTGGCCCCTTTAGAATGGCCTGACCGATTTTTCTTTCCTCAACACCTTTGAGAATTGGCCAAGCTTCTGGCCTGAATGGCTTAGTGCTGCATTGATCCATTGGGGAGGTCATCAGCTTGTCTATCTCTTCCTCATTAGCTTTATACAGATAAAGGTATTAGAAGGGACCATCACTGTGACCAGATAATGACCACGTTGCAGTATGAAGTGCCAGATGCAATCGTAGCCACAGTTCCTGCCACAGTGATTTGTCAGGACCATGGCAAGGTTGTGGCAGCCAGTGACTCCTCATAGGGAAAGTTGGAAAATTCTGGGAATAATATGTTTCGTGGGAAGTTTGAGTGATCGATCACGAGCGAGGTATGGCTGAAGGCAGCTAATTTGATCTGTTCCTTTCACTATATCCAATCCACCAATTTATCATTATAATGTCAAGCTTTTTCTTCAATGAGCCTAACTTTCTGATCTCAACCACCCTGTCTTTATCCCAGCCATTAATTTTCCCCGTCCCTAACTTTGCGTATAAAATATAGGATGGGGTCAGCGCTGCTTGATTACCAGAGAATGGATAGAGTATAGATTCTTAAGGATTGATGCGGCAAAAATCTACTTGATGGACTGAATGATCTTTTAGCAGTTTAGATTTATTTTGTGCATCAATGATTGTCTCTATTTCTTAGGGGACATCTTTTGATATGTCTTTAGGCTGGAAAGGGCTTGCCATTTAATGACTGAAGCACAGTTGATATTCTTTGACAATATTCGCATATCGTGCCACTATCAAAATCTTTGCCATTTTTGTGAAAGCTCTTAACCCAAATCGATTGAAATCAATTGAATTTTCAGGTCGTTAAGAAGGGTGAAAAGGAGAAGAAAAAGAGCAATTTGGAACTGTTCAAAGAAGAATTAAAACAGTAAGTGATGCCTTGATGTTTTATTAAAAATTGCATGAGGGCACGATTTGGCCGAACAAGAATTGATATTTTGTGTAATATTAAATATTTAAGTTGCTTTTGTGATTTGCGAAAACTTTCTGTATAAATAGACGGTCCACCAATTTATCATTTAGCACTTGACATGGATTAATTTTAGCAATGTTACATAGACTAGCTGTGTCTAGCCGCAGGGGATAGCTACAGTAAAACTGAATCTAAGCTATATTAATCATAATATCCAGTTCAAGAGTTTATGTTCTTTACAGGTTTGACGTAACTCAAAGCTTTGCATAAGTCATATCAAGTATATGATCCCATCTATTACGACTTAGAGTGAGGTTTACTGTACTACAATGAATAGCTGTTGTTGCATTGGAAGATACATGGGAAATTGTCATGACCACAAGATTATCTGAGACAGACTTTACAACAATCGAATCATAGAAACCCAGTGATGAAGTGGTTCATTGTATTAGTAATTGGGGTGAATACTCTGAGGACTTAGCCTAGCAATTCAAGAATATACAAATATACAGTCAATTCACTTTACAGTATATTCTGTGAAGTGCTTTGAGACGTCAGTAAGATGTGAAAAGTGCTATATCAAATGCAAGGATTATTATTTATTATTATAAGATGCTTGGGCTGCTTCATACCCACTGTGCAAAGTGATGGCAGCAACCAAATAACATGGAAGTTGGCCATTTTGGTTTCTTGGTACTAACAAAATGGTCTACCTTTTTGTTGTGAGTTTATGGCCGACTTCACTCTGCGTGTGCAGTGAGTGGGAAGTGATGTTGCGATTTGGCTTCCACACCGACTGATATCTCGTCTTTCTGTGCACACGCCCTCCGAATGTGGAAGTGTTGACCAGCGATTGCGCCCTGTTATACATAGTCCTGGTTGGGATTTTATGGAATCCAGCTACCAAGATACTAACTGGACTACACTGTATACAGCGCCTGTGGCTCAGTGGTTAGAGCACTTGTCTTGCAAGCTGGGGAGACCAAGCTGGGGAGACCTGTGTTCGAATCCAGGCAGGTCAGGGCGAAACCTTGGGCAAGTTTCCTTACTCCACAAGCCTAATAATAATCCCTCCAAAAAAACCACAATAATAAAATTGGTCATTTCAATCAATGACTGTTTGTGGGACACTGCTGTGCGCAATTGGCTGCACAGCAGTGCAGCCAATTCCCCACAAATATGTACAGTCAATTCACTTTACTGTATATTCTGTGAAGCGCTTCGGGACATTGATAAGATGTGGAAAGTGCTATATCAAATGCAAGGATTATTATTATTATTATTACAGTGCACAATGAATCTGTACACCTCAGGGAAAAACCCGTAGTTAACAACAACAATAAGTTACATTTATACAGCGCCTATCACGTCAGGAGGATATTCCATTTGTATGTATTTTTAAAGTTTTTTCTTGTTATATTTAGAATACTTTTTTGTTACCTTTGGGAGTTGGTGTCTATTCCCATCCACTCCTCGGAGACCTTTCAAAAGCCCTTCAGTCTTAACCGATAGGATTATTATTCATCCTCAAAGCGTAGTCAAATCTCAGTGGGCCATTTTAGGCTGATAGGGGAGAATCCACCTAAGAGGTTGGGGTGAGGGAGTAGGGGTGACCAGCTTGGACTTTGTGAATGTCTTATAAAATGATTATTCAGATAATAGTCATAGCTATCAAGGCCACTCTGTCTCATCTGAACGCCAGATCCTTGCAGTCTGGGAGCTGGTAGGAAATACATGAAGAGGTTAGTGTTAAACCAGAATGCCTTTCTGATAGACGTCATCTCTAGTGTTTCATAGCAATTGTAACGAGTTGTTGTTCCCCCCCCCCCCCCCCCCTCAGAATTCAAGAAGAACGAGATGAACGTCAGAAGACGAAAGGGGGCAAAGACACTCCTTTTAGACCCAGCAGATTTGAGCCTCTGCCAGCGGAAGATTCTCAACCGAACCGTCGCTCTTGTGAGTAAATCACTTCAATCATAAGAGATCGCAGGCCGTGCTAATTTTCTCCGTGGTAGGACAGGTCTGAAAGAGATCGAGCCGTGCTGTAAAATGTGCTAACCGTATCATCTATATTTTTAACTACAATAATAATCATCCTTGCATTTGATATAGCGTCTTATCAAATCTAGACGACTCAAAGCACTTTGCAGAGTATACTGTAAAGTGAATTGACTATTTTTGTGGACGAAACGGGCAGCCAATTACGCAACAGCAGTGTCGCACAAACAGTGGATTGAAATGATCAATTTTATTTGAGGGATTATTATCAGCGCTGTATAAAAATGCAAGGATTATTATTATTATGATGTTGTTGTTGAGAGTTGGGATATTTGAACATAGGTAGAACAGAATACCCTCCTATTTCCCTCCCGCCCCCCTGCATTTCCATTACCTAAATTGGTACATTGACTCGATTTAAAACTTTCCACTGTTGAATTACAGCAGTTGCTACCATAACCCACAATCCTACAGTGATCTCACTCTGCAGAATATAGAGTTTCTTTCATATTGAAAGAATATGCAGTTAGTGCAACCGTTACTGTCGAGTTTGGCGAGTGAAAACCATCTCTTGCTGTTTGCAACTATTGTAATTGTTCCTAAATAATAATCCCTCAAAAAAAAATGGGGTCATTTTAATCCACATTTCAAACACAGAATGTTTGTGGGGACACCGTTGTGCGCAATTGGGTGCCACGTTTCCACCACAAAAACACAAGTCAATTCACTTTACAATGTATTCTGTGAAGCGCTTTGAGACGTCTAGAAGATTTGGAAAGTGCTATATCAAATGAAAGGAGTATTATTATTATTACTCATAAAGACCTCAACCAGAATCATCCTTTGGAAAAACAACTTTCGCAATTGCTTATCGAGCCTCTGTAACCATTGTAGCAGCCTTGTGCTGAGTTTATACCCTTTTCCATGTTATATATTGAATCTCGGCATTTGGATGCCTAATATATCGAGCTCTGCTTTTCTCTCTTCAGCGGATTCCTCGAGGAGAAGCCGGCAAACGAACGGTAATGATTGTTTTTCAGTCCTTCTTGTGGGAGTGTTGACGTTTGTGGAAATTACCCTAATGTTGGCTTTAAAACTGTACTGAGATATTTCTTCTCGTCTTCCAGCACTTGAGGAATTCACGCCAGGTTCCCATGATGCAGGCGATCCAACCACCACTAATTTATATATCGGTAACATTAATCCCAAGGTAAAATGTGTTTTTTATACAGGGTCCGACTGAGTAAGAACAGGTTGTTAGGGAATTGGAAATTCTAAATCCAATTTGTGTGTGTGTGTGCGTGTGTGTGTATGTGTGAGATATATATATGTGTTTGTGTGTGTGCGCGCAAAGTTTAACTCAAGCAATCAATCAAAAAAGACTCGATCACTGACCTCTGGTGTTTAAACATACTGAATTCATGAATTTTGATCGAGAATGATGGTGAGTGGGTAGGGAGAAGGGGAATGGAGGAGCGAAATCATCACAATTTACATGCTGTTTCAATTTGCATGTCATAACAGACTTTCAGCGAGTACCACCTGTTAGTCCTCAAGAGGAGAAACCTGGCTGAATTATTTCCTACCCTGGCTCAGCAGCACAGGAGGAGGCCAATTCCTTCAAGTCCCACTTATTTCCTGACGGGTCGGCCAATTCTACATCGCTTGGTTATTGAATTTGGGGCTCTCTGCGTCAATAAATCTGAGTAACTTTTCCAATGGCTTTGATAACAAATCAATCAAGTAATTTTTAAAAATTTGGCCAAAAGATAAAAGTGTTTTAAAGGGTTGCTAAACGTCTACCTTTCCCACTTACTTGGGAGACTTCTCCACTCCTTTCTGCTTCACCGGGGCTGTCACATCTGGAATGAGGGAGAAGAGCTGATTTTTTTCAACCCTCTTGTCTGTGTTGCCACGTAACTAGCCACAAAGAAGTGGACACAAGCTTCAATCTTCAAAGCCTCAGTCTTCAAAGTCTCATTCCAGATATATACCTAGACTCAATTAATCCTGATTGCCAGTCAGTAGGTTGTAAGCTTGTTTCTATTGTGTGTTGAAACTATTTTAAAGGATTTTTTTATTAAAGTTACAACATTCATGGCTTTGTCTGGAACATTTAAAAAAAATGAGATTTATAAATGTTTTGTTTTGCACTCTGGTTATTTTAAATCTCAGCATGCTACTCTTTACGGTCTGTACAGTTTGGTCTGAATATGATTTTTTATGTGCGAAAGTGGCAAGACCAAGGAATAAAAACTGTGCTTAACGGAACTTTCCACAAACAAACATTTTGTGTTTGGGTACCTCTTTACTTTGGGCAGTTCTGTTATCTATTTGAAACTTGAGTATGGAGAATATTTCAATTGTAGCCTCCCAAAGTATATATTGCATGTGCATTCTGGGGAGAAAACAAGACATATTCTACAGTAAATAAAACTCTTTAAGTCTTATCTTGATAAATTGTAGAAATGCTTAAGTCGTATATTCACCCCAGTCCCATTCCGTTTCAAATCCACTTAGATTTCTTTGTACTGCCCCATTTTATTTACCTCCTCACTGGTAATTATGGCTCCCCTTTCCTCCCTCGGCCTTCGGCTGCAGTGACAGTGCAGGAAACGCACTTACTGGCTGCTTTAAATTATGCATGTATTATTATGCAATATAGATTATTTTTTTCCGACATCTGCAGTTTGTCTACAACCCGGACTTCGCATTAAATCATATTAAATGTATTGGTCCTGACTGATACGACATGTGTGAGGTTTATTGTATTCTGTAAAATGATTTTTTTTTGTCTCATTAAATAACCCGAATGAATTAATTTATCGCAAACTGTTCGCCTCGTTGTGCTTTGCAGATGAACGAAGAAATGCTGTGCCAGGAATTTGGGCGCTTCGGCCCTCTGGCGAGCGTTAAAATTATGTGGCCAAGGACGGAAGAAGAAAGAGCAAGAGAAAGAAATTGTGGGTTTGTAGCCTACATGAACAGACGAGATGCTGAAAGAGCCCTAAAAAGTCTAAATGGTAAGATAGGGCGAGAATCCATTCACTACTTTGTCAAACCCCAGCTCTCTTGCTTGCTACAGGACTCCATAACTATCACTAATGGAAAGATTATTATTATTATTATTAAGAGATAACTTGGTAGTCTTTGGATAGAAAAGCTGAATGGTAACTTATTAAGTGGAAAATTTGATTCAGTGTTTCTACTTGCTTCTAAAATTTGTATCTAAATGGTGACTAGTCAAATATCAGAGTTTCATCGCAACACAAACTTGGGCTAACAATATTACAGTGGCACCCTTTGTCTGAATGACATGTAGGGGTTAGTGAAACATTGTTGAAAACGGCAATTACAGACTTAATTGAAGCTGGAAGTCAATTAAGATGGAAATCAAATTTTCTCCAGACACTGAGGTTTAACGCATGTGGGAATGTTAACCTTGAACTGAACAGGAATTAGAGAACTGAACAGATCTTCAATCTGTACTGCGGGGCAACTTTGGCAACACTAAGAAGTTCAGATTAGGAATTAGTAGTTGGTTTAATTGTAACTGTCATTTTGAGGCACTGAGCAATCACGTCACACAATGGGAGGGAGGTAGAACAAGACAAAGCATTCTGATGGCTCCAGTGATAGCCGAGGCAATTTGGGTGGTTGTCTGTCGTGAGCTGACCAATATTGGGTTTGTGTAGATGTGCTGGATCGAGTGAGAGTGCAGATTCCATCTAGACATTGTTAAAAATTGCCTGTGCCATCAAGATGAATAGGAAGCATTGCAGGTGTGATGTCCTCCCAATGTAAAGGGCTCTCTACAAGTGTAATGCTCCTGGATTACTTCCACGACAGTTAATGAAACCTCTGCTTCAGTCCAGCGTGGTTTTCTTGCCTGCCTAGCAATCACTTCTGCATTATTTTTCTCGTTCATATTCTGCTCGTTTAGTTTTTTGTACACAAGCTCTGTTAACTGCTCATTAGAAGTCTATTCAGTGCCTCCGGTTATTCTGTTGTCCCCTAAAGTTTCTTGAGATGCCACCATGTTCGCTTAGACAGGCTACTTAAGCAGAGTAAAGGTCTTATTATTGACATAGAGCATGGCTTTGCTGGGTCGCTACTGCTTGAAAACGTAATCTGCTGGCAACTCTAGACTGTCTAAATTTGAGATAACAATCAATCAGGAGCCTTACTGTGGCTATGTTTTGTTTAACTAATTAATCTATTCTGTATTTTCCGATCCATGGATGCTATATCTACATTAGAAACAATTCACACTGAGTTGAGAAAAAACTTCTTCACTCAGAGGGTGGTGAATTCTTTACCCCAAAGGACTGTTGATGCTCAGTCCTTGAACATATTCAAGACTGAGTTAGATAGATTTCTCATTTATAAAGGGATTAAGGGGTATGGGGATAAGGCAGGTAGCTGGAGTTAGAGTAGAATATCAGCCATGATTGAATGGCGGGGAGGCTCGATGGGCCGAATGGCCTACTCCTCTTATTTCTTATATTCTTAAAGAATATCTGATTATGCGTTTGTGCAGATTGCAGGTAGTTAACTAATCTGCCCAGATCAACAAAAAGAGTACTGATATAAAATGATACTGAAGCAGGTTTAGTGATACCTTTTTGATACCAATTCTGGGTGATAGTTGAACCATGTTTGTTGTACCTGAAGACTACCCTCTATATTCAGTGCATTTTAAATGACTGTGTAGCACAGAAGACCACTCTATCAGCATTATTGGTTAGGCTATTATTCTATTCTGGAATACCCTATCAGAAACATCCCCCCAAAACAGCTGTTTACAGTGCCATTTTCAGCCTGGAATTGCTGAAACCAGCTTTCAGAAGCATTGTAGAAACAGCATTTGCAGCTAGGCATGATTCAATCATTGTCACAGGGTGTGTGTGTGTTGGGGTGGAGGGTGGGTGGTGATTTAAATTGTAGTGAAAATCATTTTTAACCAATTAACTTTCAGACAAAATATATTTATCGGTGTATCACTTTGACGATGATGCTTAAAAATTGAGTCGGCGTCTTTGAAACTTTCTGACAGATAAAATATGTTGATTTGATATTTTCTGGCTGTGTGACATTGACTCTTTTTAAAATTACATTTCAAGCAGACACAAGCTTGAATGGTGTGGCAGTTTAGATTCTTTCAAAGTGCTGAGATTTGATCTCTCGTCTGATCTCTACCTGCTGAATGTGAAATGGGGATTTATCTTCAGAGAAATGACTGAAACATTCTTAGACACAAATATTTTTCACGGTAGTGTTCAGGGGGCTCTGGGCCATTCTTTTTCACATTCAGGTGATACGATGCCCTTGAAGGGAAGGAATGGTAATGATCCTTGCATTCGATGTAACGCCTTATCATGTCATTGACTTCTCAAAATGCTCCATAGGCTATATATAGTGAATTGACTGTTATTTGTGGGGCAAAAGGGGCACACCGCACAGCAGTGCCCCACAAACAGCCTTGGATTGAGTGACCTAAGCAGTTTTTTTTTAAGGGATTATTATTCCCTCCCAGATAAATTCACACGGTTCATCAAATGAATTTGTACTGGAACTGATGAGCTTTCGCTGTCTTACAGGAAAAATAATTATGGAGTTTGAAATGAAGCTGGGCTGGGGTAAGGCTGTGCCCATTCCACCTCACCCAATTTATATTCCACCTGCCATGATGGAACTGACCCTACCACCACCTCCATCTGGGCTGCCTTTCAATGCCCAGCCAAGGGAGAGGCTGAAGAATCCCACCACCCCTGTGATGCAGCCCAAAAATCAAGAGGACTTTGAAAAGGTAATTCAAAAAGTTTAGGTGAGGGGCCTGTCACAATAGACCTAACTAGAAATGTGCACTTGTTTAGCGAATCAATGGTTTAGATGAACTCTTTATAAAATTAGTCCATTAACAGAGAACATTACACTGCTGATTAAGGCTTTGCTAGACATATCTGTCCTAATTTATTGTATGTTTACTAGGGTTTCTTCAGGGATAGAAATCAACTTTTTTTTTGGTCTGTGATGTAGAGTGAACTAAATACTCCTGATAATATTAAGCACTTAAAGTTTTTTTTAGTCATTAAATAGTGACTGTATTTAAAACCCATTTTATGGGTCCATGCACACTTCTGATGGCTATCCTTAGCTCAAGGCATAATAGAGGTTTTAAAACGTTTGCCCTTGTCCATCTCTGAGGTCTCTCTTTAAACCAATTCTAAACTAATTTATGAATTGAGTTCACCGGTAAACATAGCAAGAGAATATAAGAATACTGAGCAAGGAAGGGAGAAAGGATGTTTGACCCGTCAGGATTGTCCTTTCCACCAACCGCGGTTCCCCAGGTTGGTAGAAAGAACAAATCCTGACAGGTTGTTCTTGAGGGAAAGTTCTGTTCTGTTTCTGCTTCCCCTCATTTTCTTCTGTCCCTGCCCCACTTGTTTTTCCCCCTCCCCCAAAGGGAAGTCAAGCAGAACAACCAACTGTGGTTATATTTGTTATCTTTTGCCGCCTTTAAAATTCCTTGATAGTCCCATCCGCAAAAGTTGTGAAGGTGCCGATGTTCCTAAGATAGGAATCACTCCATTTTTATCTTAATTCTTTTGGCGGGGGTGGGCGGGTGGGGGGGTTATTTAAATGGACATCATTAAATTTGCTTTGGATTTGGAAGTGTTTTTTCACTGAAGTCAAGGGATTTTATTCACAGCTCCTGTTTTCTTCGTCTAAATCTCCTCTTCCCCACCGCTACTATACCCAAGCATATTGCATGAGAAGAGGATATTTACATCTGGCTCTCTCCTTTAGGCGTTTGCCTATTGATTTTTCTCTTGTTATTGCCTGATGCTTTTATGGGTGTCAGATTCAATTTCTTTCTCCCATTCTTCCTCTCCATATGGGAGCCTGTCACAACAGTTTGAGCAGCGGAAAACAGACTCCTGCCTTGTTTTCTAATAAGCCCTGAAGTAATGCTTGACTTCCTTTTGTGTGCCAGTTTTCCTTTGGACAGTAAAGAAACATTTCCATTGTAGCAGAAAAGAAGGTACAAGGAATAAATTGGGGATGTCAAGCATTTTTCTCTCTGGCCCTATTTATACTTCTCGTGAAAACATCTTGTCCACAAAGTAAAGATATATTTAACCATAGCTTGCCATGATTAAATTGGAAGTGTTCTTGCTGATTACTTGTGCCGGCAGATTAAAGATACTGGTAACTGGTTGATATGTGAATCCAAAATGAAGAATTTATTTAAGCTAAAATGATGTTTCACATTTTTAACACCATTCCGAACTTTGAGACTGATCAGCGTTTAAACACCAAACTCCATCAAGGAAAGTTGCCACGATAGCTTCCACGGGATTTATCCTATTGGCTTTGACCAGTTTGTCAGTTAGCATTTTGAAAAGCTGTTTAGATATATTTGTCTTTCATACTGCTTTGCATGTTAGATCTGGGACAACGTGTGAGATTACTGATTTTTTTACGATGTATAGGGTCAGCTTATATCTTTCAAATTTCAAATTACATTTAAAGCCTAATAGTACATTAAGTTCCAATAGTCATAGAATAACTGGCAGAAACAGGATAGGAAAAACAGATTTGCTCAAGTTATAACCTACTCGCCCAAAGTGTTTCAAACTTCCTACTGTCATGTCACAGATTAATTAACACACAGTACAGTAATAAAATCAACAAGCTGTGATGTGAGGCTGCAATGACTTCTGTCCACCAGAAAGCTAGCTGGCTGAACACATATCGTTGCTTGACATTCTGTGTGCACGGTATAAAAAATGCAAAGGATATCTGATGGTGCCTGTTTTGTGCACCCAAAGAGAGTTCTCAACGCTAATTTTCTCGACCTGCACAGTGTTTGTCCTAGCTCTAATGTCATAGCAAAGACAAATATCTGCAGTTATTTCTATCCCTGCTTTTTCTTAGCGCATTTCAGTTGTCTTTAATACATGCTTAGACTTTTTTTTAATTCGATAAGTATTAACAAGTAGCAGTATAAACGTTTGCTGTCTTGAAGGTTTTTTAAAAATGCATATGTATTTATATTTTTGTGTACTTGCTTACGTTACCAATACTCATATATCCTATCTTTATTATCTGATGTGACTTCATATACAGACTCTGTCGCACGCCATAGTCAAAGTGGTTATCCCAACAGAAAGGTACACGTTTCTTCATTTTTCATTGCTGCTTTTAGTGGAAAGTGTCCCCTTGTGTAAAATATGACTTCTCACATGATTGTCATCAATGTGCTCTTGGTGACAATCCTGGATTGCTGAGCAATGGTATCCTTCAACACACCTTCCTTCCCTTCAGGATGTTTCAGGTAGCAGAGTACTTGCAGAATTGTTTGCAGCTTTAGTTGGAAGCGTATTTGTGTGGCCAGTACCTCTGAAAGTATCCTGGAACGCTAACCCTCATGAAGGACGCAATATATAAACTGTTGTTGTTGGCTGTTTCCAGTTCAGGAAATGTTAAATCGGTGAATTGAATGTACTTCTTTTTTGAATAAGTGCTTAAATTGATGGATTAATGTAATGGCTGTGAGTGCATAATTTGGTTCTAATTTTAACATTGGCTGTAGACCTTTTGGTTTTCTTATCAAGTTGGCCCGAATTTAAAACTTTTCAAATGAAACTATTAGTTTTTTTTTGTCTGGCTGTCATTGTTTTGATACAAGATAGTGTAAGTCTGAGATTGCATACGGAAAGCTCATATACAGTAGTTTTAATCTTTAAAATCTTTTTGACTAGTTGTGTTTCATTATTGGATTGCTATTTACTCATTGTATTCTTTTGTGCTTGGCAGTGGTATATTATTTGGTTAATTTTAGATGTACTGTATATAAAAGTTTATACGTTTGACATTTTAAGGGTATTTTTCAGAAAATCATAAATTTAACATAAAGCAGACTGTTGGGCTTATTTTGAATGTGCTGGCGTCCCCGAGAAATATCAACTCCAGATCCAAATTCCTGCCTTTTCCTGTTAAGTTTAAACATCTATTCTGTTTGGGGAATTGGAAACTGCTGGGAAGCATTGCTTGTGGATTTGAGTTGGATTTGGATTGTGAAAGTTCACCTTTTGAGAAGTGACTTCAAATGAAAACAGCTGGCTCCCCATCACTGAATGCATCGACTTCAGGATACTCACACTTCTGTTCAAATCCCTTCACTCTATGGCACTCCCTCCGTATCTCTCTGTCCTTCTGACTCCTCAATCCACAACCTGGCACCTTCGCTCAACTGCCACCTGCTTGGACTTGCACCCACTGCCTCACCATCGGAGGTTGCACTTTCAGTCACTCGGCCTCGAAACTCTGGAACCTTCTCCCCCAATCCCTCTGACTTGCCCCCCCCCTCTCTCCTTTTTACTGCCTGAAAAAACCTTCCCCTTCGACTGTGCTTACAGCCACCTGCCCCCCCCCCCCCTTCCTCACTGCCTTGGAGTCAGGCTCCGCCACTGTAAAACTCTGAGGCGCTAGCTTGTTTGGAGGGCGCTATATAAGTGTTAGTTGTTGTAATTGTTGCCCATATCTAGTTTGCTTCTGAAGATAGAACAAAGTCAAATCCCAGAGTGCAGAAATGGTTTAAAGCAGCTATGGTTTGTGTGCCCAGATTGGATTGCATATTTTTGTAATCCCTTTCCCTCCCAATATTAACTAGATTTATTAGCAGCTGTGGTTCGTTCCTCCTTTATCTCTGGAGACATCCATCTGATGGCTGCAGCACTTCTATTTATAAACCGTGCACCATATCGGAGTGGTGGAACAGCCTGCCCTGTTAGTTAGGATTTTTAGGCTGAATAAACTTTCTAGTTGAAATGATCTTCAGTGGGGGGATGTATATTTGGATACTCCAGTTTTCTGAAGGACTTAGGCATTTTTAGACAACATAATTACATAATTTGCTTTAAACTGAACGTAGAGCAATTTAGACTATTTTACTTGTGATTTATGTCAGATTGGAATGGGTGCCTGATATAATTAGCAGCTGTCACTTTTTTTATTTCGAGTTTGTTCTGGATAAATGGATGTGGAATAGCAGATAACTGTTTCAAATAACTGATGATGGAATAGAAAGCAGGGGCTGTGTTTTCGTTGGGCACTCTAGTATTTCAAACTCTCAGCCTCTTAACATCTAAGGTCTTGCATTGTTTACATCTCCAGTTTATCTGGGTTACAGTGTTCCTTTATGGTGTATGACTTAGTTTGGTTTGGAAATGGGCTAAGGGGCTGGCTACATTTAGGAATAGTATTAAGGGATTGTGTTTATGAAGGGTCCCCTTGCTCAGCTCAGCCAGAACGTTTTCTTCCAATGCACATTCAGCAAAATTTCAAGACCATCACCAAAATTTGGGCTTGTGATGGACTCCGATTAAAAAAAAAAAAGAGCTCTTTGTGACGTGTGACGTTAGCCGTGGTGAACAGCACAAGCTGAATTTCCTGTTACAGCGAGGGACCTGAACAAAGCACCATGGATTGGGAAAGTATTTGAGGGTCAATGGTGCGATCAGCTTCATTGACTAGTTGAATTGTGTTTTTTTTAAATGAAACATCCTTTATTTGTTGGCCTACCCAAGATGTGCGGTTTAAATTCAGGCAAACAATATCTCTTTAAACTTCTTTCCACTTACATGAAACACCCGATCATATTGGTCGAGGAGGAGGAAGAACCTTCAGCACACATTTGTCCTAATTCGGTGGAGCTCCTGTAGCTCAGTGGGTTAGAGCACTCACCTTACAAGCGTGAGACCTGTGTTCGAATCCAAGCAGATCAGGGTGAAACCTTGGGCAAGTTTCCTTACTCCACGCCTAATAATAATCTGTCCAAAAAAAAGCCACAATAATAAAATTGGTCTTTTCAATCCATAACTGTTTGTGGGATGCTGCTGTGCGCAATTGGCTGCCGCATTTCTCCCCCAAATATAGTCAATTCACTTTACAGTATATTCTGTGATGTGCTTTGAGACATCATAAGATGTGAAAAGGACTATATCAAATGCAAGGATTATTATTGTGAGGATTTTTTTGGGGTACAGCTGCACTCTGCAGTTACTTAAAATTGGTTGATATGCACCAGGCTGTTAACACTTGCAGGAATGGAGCTTTCTTTTGAAGTGTTACATGCATATGTCCTATGTTGGGCATATTTCTTATCTGATTAACTGCTTGTTCCACAACACATCTCTCACTTCGCACACTATTTTTGCACTACAATTCCACTGTTTTGTTTTTTAATTGCTGCCATTGCCCTCCCAAGAATTAAAACCATATGTCGTGTAGATTTGATGTATTCAAGGCCAACAAAAATTGGATACTGGTCTAAATAATGAGAGAAAACCACTTTTAAAAAAAAATAATCAATGTTTTGCATATATTTAATGACCGTCTTTTGCAGTTCTACCTGGTAGTTGAAGTTAGTCGAATGCTGCCCTTTCTTGTGTGTTTCATGTTGGACATGTTATGCTTGGAGTGAATTCGAACTTGCTTTGGATGAGTGGCATAATTTCCTCCTTCACCTTCCCAACGCGGCTGTACAGGAAGATTAACAAACAATACTTTGGATCGCTAAACCTTTTTATCCGTAGCATTTTTGCGATCCAGTAAAAGCAATCTTATTTTTGTTACACATGTCCTCTTTAAGCACATAAAAGACTTCACTAAAGTATGGTACCAACATACAACAACAACAAAATTACATTTATAGTGTGCCTTTCATGTCGGGAGGACGTCCTAACATAGAGCTCCTTTTGCAAATATAGGTTGGATGTCACTGAATCCTTATATCCAATATGAAGTTTTAAAATGCATGATTATTATTCGAGATGTTACATAACTTCAGGTGAAACAAAGCTACAACCTGAAGCTCAGTAAGTCAGACCTAAAACCAGGAATTAATTAATGGGAACATTCTTTGTTCTGTGGTTATAATGATGTTACCACAGTTTTAAACAGTTCTTAGAATTTTTTTCTGAATTTTAACATAGATTAGTTTAGAATTTTAACATGGATTAGTTTAGAATAGAATAGAGAAAATAGTAACTATTACTACCCTTATTTTTCTGATTTGTTGATTTTGAGACTGCTGTTTGAAGGGATCTGTGCAAAGGGGAAGCAAATTTATTTCAAGTATTGAGATTAAATAATATTTGTAAATAATAATAAATAATTGTCACTTTCTTTAACTTAACTCTGGGTAACAGTCGGTTAAAAATGTAGAATCTGTGGTCCGTAAAGTTTTTTTTTGGTTCTTTGTGAAAAGGGGAGAGAATAAATAAATGGAGCATATTTTATAGCTTCTGCCAATGGCTCTGTTTGTAAGGCGACTTGTGAAACAGACTTACAAGGTCCCAGATTTAACAAGGCATTTCAATATAGCCTCAATAAGGCTATGTAATCTTTATTTGCAGTACTCTGTCATTTTCATTAATCACCCCTGATTAAGTAATACATGCCTTACTGTAGTTAAGCCAAAGTGTTGACGTTTGTTGCAATTTATGCATATTTTCTGCATGTTATATGTTGCCTGTTACGAAGGGTATGATCAGTAGCAACAAATAACAGCACCTTTCACATCAGAAGGACATCGCAAAGCGCTAAATCAGTGCTATATTGTCAGTGAAAAACATTTGTTCCTTTATTCCAGGAGTAAGGCTTAGTTAGTCGGAGAAATATCACATTTAATTCCTTTTCTGTAGCCAGTATTTTTTCTTCACGAAACGATATGCTTAGCAGCCAGGGACTGGCTCGAAGCAACTGATTGCACCAATTTCTCTGGAATCCACAGACTTTCTGCTTCAGGCTACAGAAAGGAAGGGGCAGGCTATCATTTTGTAGTTCTGTTCAGGCTCACTTGACTGGTAATGAATTTCAAAATGACAGAACAATATTCTCCAGCTCAGCATCATTGAATTGAAATCAGTGCTGCTACTGCTGATGCCCATTTTCCAGATCATATTGCCAAGATCAATGAAGCAGAGATTTTTGATGCAGAAAGGCTAAGGTCCAATTCTCCAAATGTTTGCAGTACAGTAAAAGCCCATTTATCCGGCATCCTCGGGACCTGGCCAAGTCGGTTAAAACTCGTGCCGGATATTTGGCCGAAACCCCCCCCCCCCCCCCCCAATTTTTTTAATGCATTTTTTTGTAAAGATAAATTCCGGTTAATCGAATATGGACCTTTTTTTTGCGGTGCCGGTTATACGGAAGTTATGGTTGATTGGGACACGGATAAACGGGCTTTTACTGTAATAAGCCTCGTTTGACCAAAGTAGTGGGGAACAAGTAATATGCTTAAGAAAAGGGCACTTCTACTATTACCACTGGTACTATTTGTTTGGTTCAGCTGACTCTTGGCTGCTCCACCGGAAGCAAACTTAATCTCAATTAAAAAGTGAAAGGGAAACTGTAGAAAATCCTTCTGCATATCCTTCGGCAATTGATCATTGTGCTATGTGATCAAGCAAGTGTGAAAATAATTTCATAATTGTATACTAGCAAGCGGCATTGATGGGTGTTGAGGGTAGTAGTGGGGAATAGAGTGTGAAACTGAAATGGGAAGAGAGGGGCCATCAGCCAAATGTAGAAATGGAGAGATTGTAGCTTTGGGAATGAATGTTTATACTCCATGGATGGGAAAATACTTTACACAAGACATTACTTACTGGCAATTTGTTTGTTTTAAACAAACCTTCAGCATTGGAAAATTGTTAAAATAGGTTGCCATTATTTTGGTTTTCTGCAGTACGTTGCCAAATTTGTTGTATCTTATCTCAAATATGTTAAACTGCTGTTTTTCTCCCAGCGCATGTTGGGCCTGAATGCCATTAACAAAACTCCTACATATCTAGAAATGTTGTTAAACTTTTTAGTTAATAACTTCAAGTTATTGTACAAACTGTTTCCATATTTAGATTGCCAGCTTCCTTTACAAATGTGGGGGTGGAGAGAGCGTATGAGAAGCATTTACTTTAGCTCTAGCTACTTATTGTAAGAACCTTAATGTTACTCCTTGTGTGTTTGTTTTAATAAAAGTTGCATCTTTTACCTGTGGTCAGAGCACTATACCAAATGTTTATTTTGGCAAAGTTAGTTACTATACATGTGAAACATCATTCCATCAACTCTTCTGAACTGCATGTCCTTTGAAAGCTTGTCTGCCAATATTGACCCTGCAGTCAAAGCCTTAGTGTACAATACTGAAATAGATTTTTAAAAGAGCAGAACTTGCGTTTCCCCCCACGATTAATACCAAGAGAGTCTTGTGACAGGGTGAGTCATAAGATTCCTGGGAAGCCATTCAGAATAAACTGTAGGGTTTCCTTGCATGGAATGATCAGTTTTTAAAGAACATTATTTGTGTTAGACAGTGGAAATGTTTGGCCCTATAAAACATATTGCGTTGCTCAGCTAGCTAGTTGACACACTAGCTTTGGTTACCTAAAGTGATTTACAATGCCACAGGTTGGTAATCGCATTCCACATTAATGAGAAGCACCTGCTTGTTGTTGTGGAACTATTATTGCATAAGACTCTTCGTTCAACATTGCTGGCCCTTGGCCCTGAATGGATTTTCCTCATTTTGTTTTATTTAGAAACTTGATGTGTGTTATTCACCGGATGATCGAATTTGTGGTGCGTGAAGGACCCATGTTTGAAGCTATGATCATGAACCGAGAAATCAACAACCCCATGTTCAGGTTTTATTCCAAATCCATTATATATCTTCATCATTTACCATTTGTTGTTTGGCATTTGGGAGAATGTAAGCGTAGTTGCAAAATGCACTTGATTTAAAACTTGAAACATGTTTTGTTGGATTTTTCAGATTCCTCTTTGAGAATCAAAGTCCAGCCCACATTTACTACAGATGGAAATTGTATTCAATACTGCAGGTAATACCACTATTCTGCAAAGATATGTTTCGGTTAAATATAGTTTGACCACTTCAAGGCCGGTCTCAAGACCCTCCTCTCCGACCGTGCCAGCTGCTGCCCTCCCAACTCTCTCCCTCACCTCCTAACTCTCTCCCTTCCCACTCCCCCTACCCTGGCCCTCTCCTCTGCTCGGGTCCTGACCTGACTGTTCAGCATCTTGGGACGTCCTCCCCACCAGAAAGGTGCTCTTTAAGTGTAATTTTGTTGTTGTTGTTCATTAATTATACTTTCAAATTGTGGCTGTTCCTTCTTGACAGGGGGACTCTCCAACCAAGTGGCGGACAGTAGATTTCCGCATATTCAAAAACGGTTCACTGTGGCGACCACCTCCTCTAAACCCATATCTACAGGAGCTGCAGGAAGAAACTGAGACACGAGTTGAGGAGCATGTGAAGAAGGGACAACTGAAAGAAGAGTATGTTACAATAATACGACTGTTTGTGAGACGCTGCTGTGCACTATTGGCTGGCGTGTTTTGCCCACAAAATACCAGTCCAGTATATTTTGTGAAGCGCTTTTGAGTTTCAACAGCGTGTATCAAATACAAGGTTTATTGTAATAACCTTTTCTGATTTACATTCAAGCTGAAAATAGTAACTGATTGCAAATCCTTGTTTACTAACACTACAACGTTGGACTGGACAGAAACGGATAAGCAAACAGCATGCATTTTAATGACAAAATGAATATCTTTAATATTGCAATAACAGCAGTGACTTTTTTGACTCATACATTGCAAATTTATTGTGGAGCAGGTTTCATTTCTGTCATTTATATACTTTATTGCAAAACAAAAGTAATTATGAGTCAGTAAATTATTAATAACAAATCATAAATGATAATAGATCCAGGCAAGTTGCTGTAGTGAATGAAATTGTAGTACTTTCTTTGAAATGCAGTTGGGCTTATGAAGTACATCTTGAAATGATGTACTAAATCTGTTTTGTTTTTTGTACTACTGAAGTCAAAGAGATAAGCTGGAGGAACTGTTGCGGGGCCTGACGCCACGGAAAAATGATGTGGGCGATGCCATGATCTTCTGCCTGAATCACGCGGAAGCCGCCGAAGAGATTGTGGAATGTATCGCCGAGTCTTTGTCTATTCTCAAAACGCCATTACCCAAAAAGGTTGGTTCTGAAGCGTGACGTTTGCAGATCCTTCACTATTCATTACAGAAGGCTTAGAATATGAGAGCAGGGAACTGTATACGGCCTTGGTGAGACCGCACCTAGAGTATTATGTGTAGTTCTGGTCTCCTTACTTAAAAAAGGCAGCGTAGATTCACTAGGTTGGTTCCTGGGATGAGCTATGTGGAGTTCGAGTTGAAGATCAGCCATGATCGTATTGAATGGTGGGGCGGGCTCGAG
Organism: Hydrolagus colliei; assembly: GCA_035084275.1. Taxonomy (NCBI): domain Eukaryota; kingdom Metazoa; phylum Chordata; class Chondrichthyes; order Chimaeriformes; family Chimaeridae; genus Hydrolagus; species Hydrolagus colliei. The sequence continues at coordinate 18,697,006 of CM068751.1, read as the reverse complement.
GGGCCAAATGGCCTAGTCCTTATTCTTATGTTCTTATGTTCTCACGCTTGTCTACAAATTATTGCCACTCCTAGTGTATGTTAGCAGATTGTAAAATCAAGCTTAATCACAACAACCAAACTTGTGTTCCTTATCATCATTAACTATTTTATATTCCAGATTGCCAGACTGTATTTGGTCTCGGATGTTTTGTATAATTCTTCTGCTAAGGTTGCAAATGCCTCGTACTACAGAAAATTGTAAGTATGCACGGTTACGAAAAAAATGTAATATTTCATTTGATTATTTTGTGGTGACTTGCTGAACAAATCATTTGGTATAAATGGGTGCAAATGACTTATTTACATAGAATTCATCTGTGGCTGAAACAAGCATGATTGTCCGGGTCCCAAATCGCTCTTCTTTTATCTTCTTCGTGACTGTGCTGCACTTAGAGCGTTGTCCATATACATTTTTGAAGGAAGCCTAGAAGCCAGTTAAATAAATATGCAGGATTTAGGTTTCGTTGGAAAGAAAAACTTTGGGCATTCTTTCAAGGAACTATCAACTTTATCGAGGAACTTTTATCAAAGCCAGTGCAGTGTGTCAGCGGGGTTGAAACGGAGAAAGGAAACCAGTTAAACAATGGCTGGACGCCATGTTTGCATTTTCAAATTCTGTAGATTCTGGGAGAAGGAGAGATCTGATGAAGATGAGCTTCCAGCCTTGAGGTCCTAGGAACAATAATGACACACTCTTAGTGCAACTTTCATGGGTGGACATCTCGATGTGCTTCACGGTGAATACATTAAGAGTAGAAATGTACATTTAACACTGAGCTTAATGACAGTGTTAAATGTAAAGGATTGGATGGAGATGGTAGAGAGGAGGTTAGTGGTTATGAAGCTGGAACACAGTGGAATTAAATGTCTCTGTTTCCAATAGCTGATTCATTAATCCGAACTAATAGATTCTATGCCCCTTCAGCTACCTTATCAGTGACTTGGAAGGCTTTAAAACGTTCCATTTAATCTCAGTCATAGCTACAATGGCACCAAATGCTTCTCGGTTTTACTGCCTTGAAACACCTACCTGTGTTTTTACACACCTTTCTTTAGACTCATGTTATTCATAATCTACAAATACCACAGTCACTATACTTTACACTAAATCCCATGATGCGGCTTGAGCTCTTTTGATGACATGGTAAGACCCCCATATCAAATGAAAACTTCTTAAAATTATTTCCATTTTCAGCTCAAATGTACTGTATTGATCAATCAATCAGAACATTTAATTAATGGGAATAAATCTGAACATTTCATTAGTGGGAGAATCTAACGAAAGAACTCTTGAGATTCACCGCCTGTGCAATATTTGGCTGAGTTCCTGCATTGTCCCTAGTTTTGCAAATTCCGCACCCTCTGTTGGTACACTCTGACTAGCTTGTGTCTGGAATATATATATTTTTTTAAACAAATTTTTTATGTTTCGGAACGAAACAAAAGCTTCCAACTTTAGAATAAAATGTGCAAGCTACTTGCAATACTGTTTGCTGCCAGGAGAGGCTGTTGATGCTATGTGCACAGAAAGCTCGATGCTTTGAGGAGGTTTCCGATAAGCCTTAGAAAACTCACTTCAGCAACTTGACTGCCTTCTTCGGGCATCGAAGACTTCTCTAATTGTGTAAAGGATTATTATAAATTCTTGTGGTTAATGTCATGCTTTAAGGTAGAGTCCCAAAGTGCTCCTGCAGGGCGCCTGGCCTACTTTAACGAGCTTGTTACACAGACAAGCAGTGCTGTGTGCCAGCAGTATCATTAACAGTCAGTCCTGTGATGGACAGATTCAACTGTTTTTTAAAAGTTGAATGAGGGGAAAAATATTGGCACACACATCGAGTCAAATTAATTCCATATTTTTTTTAATCTCTATCTGAATGACCAGAACTGGCTGGCTGGACAGTTTAGGCATCTGCTAACACTGTAGCTCCCTTAATCCTCGACTAGTTGGCCTCCACTAGTTTTGGCCTTAGAATATGTATTCAAATCTTGTTTTTGATCTTGAAATCTCAACTTTTAGACAGAGATCCAGAGCCAAACCATCTAATTCTGTCAATAGTTGAATTGATGTTAAAAACACACACACACACTCACATGGAATCAGTTGTAGCTTTCTTCCCTCAAACATCATTAACAGTCGGAACTTTGCTCGACCTCATGTAAAAAGGACTTGCCTTGAGCTTTTGAGCTTTATCAGCCACTTATATTATCAACTTTGGAAAGTCTAGTGAAATTCAAAATATCTTGAGCAACTGGCTTGCTGTTGCACTGGTCTTTAGCAAGAGGATGAAGTTTAAAAAAAAATCATTGAGTCTGAAGAGATTGTTCAAAGAAACTGGCTTGTACTGGCCTTTCTCTTCAGTTGCATAGACCCCACTTTATTTATTTACTGGCTGAATTTAAATATTATTATTTTTCTTCCATAATTAATTTCCTACAATTCGAAAATTGATGTGTAGCTAGCTGTAGCGAAGAACGGAGGCTTTTGTTGTTCGGGCCAGAATATAGCTGATGCCAAGGAGATCCTCTGTTAATCGCCGTTGAAGGGGGTTTGAATTGAATCTGCCATTAGAATCCCTGCTAGCACAACAAAATGTATTTGTTTTCAAGTTAAACGAGCTGCAAGATGATGTGTGCTGGCAAGCGATTGTCAGAAACGAATCAACCCTCTGTGGTTTGGTTCTTGATCCAGGAGGGTCCACACTACTCCAGGGCATTGCGAGACAGATCAGTCAGGACTTGGGAGGCACAGACCTGCCACCACTGGGAGCAGAGATTCTACCCACTCAGCTCCCATTAACCCCGCAAGCCCCAACTCGTAAAAGGATAGGTTGGTCCTAATTGGACAAGCAGTAGGAAGCTTACCAGACAGTGCTTTCAATGGCAAGTTCGGCAGTTTTAGCTGGTTAATCTCCCATCAGCACTGCAAAGCACACTTGCCTCTTGCTGACTTGAGATCTATCACTCTTTGGAATTGGGCCACTAGTGATGCGTCCCTCTAAGGAGAGAGTGTGTGATCCAAATAGGGATCCATCTTAATGAATATAGGGTCTTTTAGACCTGGTAGTCAGATTAGTACACCAGGTGAGTTTGTGTTTTATTTCCTCAATGCTGATAAACCCTCACAGAAGGAGAAACACACATATATATATATACACATATATATATTTTACCAATGGCTGCATTTCATACTTAAAATCTCTCCAGCCTGTGTGGTCACAGCAGCAAACTTGTGAGAATGAGCGTCACTTTCACATTTCCTCTTCTGTGTTACTTGTTTACACTGCTTATGCTTACTGATAGTCACTTGTTCCTCAAATGAGACCAGCGCAATGAAGCACAATGAAACAATCTAGTGAAAGGTAGTCCGTGCTGAACAAAGAAAGTACTTGAAATTGTTATATGAAAAAAAATTGGAAAACCAAGCTATGAGTTAATTTGTTTGGTTTGCCTCACGCATTGATATTTCTGTTTTACTTGCAGTTTTGAATCTAAGCTATGTCAGATATTTGCAAACCTTAATGCAACGTATAAGTCAATACAAGGTCACTTACAGTCGGAGAATTTCAAGGTAATTAGATGATTACTGTAACCACTTTAATTGGTCAATCATTTCTAAAGGCTACGCACATTCACATTACATAACAGATGTGTGCTACTAAGTGGGGCAATGATATTACTCTAGCCTTCCTTCTGAGACTTTGGTTACTTTTTCTAGACTTGCATCATCTGTTTGCCGCAACAGTAACTCAACTTGTGCTTTCATGTTTCAGATGTTTTGTTCTAAATGTTTCAACCGATGTGTGTTCCAGGAAATCTCAACCATAACTTGCATGGATTTGGTCTTTCATAAATGAGGCCCTGGAACGAGTTATGGTCCCTATTAATTAATTCCCTCCCTGATTTGTTGCTGCTGTCACTTTTTTTTTAATGATGTGATGTTGGCTTGAGCGTGGGCAAGTTTTCTTATACAAACAAATCTTTTCTTGAAAGAATGTGTTTTACTACTTACAACTGCGAATAGTAGACTCCAGACTCTGCTCCGCGGGGCTGGAGAGAGAAGCAGAGATTCCTTGGAGATGATCTGACTCCAAACTGACATCTTAGCAATGGAACTATTGGAACTGTCAATATTTCAGTCACGGTCTTAGTAATTTAGTTCTTAAGACAGGAAGGTCCGCAGTTCTCCAGGGCACTGGCTCAACGGCACGACTTGGAGGGGGGTAGACCAATCACTGGGGGGCAGTATTCTTCCTACTTGATTCCTGTTAATTTCTCAAGCCAAATCCCTAACTTGTGAGGTCGTCTAAGCCGGATAAGCAGCAGGAAGCTTGCTCTCAATAGTAGTTTAGCCGGTTAAACTTTTGCAGTTCCCCTACACGCACTCTGGGGGTCCCCATATTTAAACTCTTTCCAACTTAAGTCCAATACAATCCACAATGAGGCCCCTCCAGGGTGAGAGTGTAGCAATCCAGACACAGGGAACTTTCTGTGTCTCCCAACTCAAGTGTGGAACCTCAGTATGTTTTGCATGCTCTTCAGCATGGTGGGTTTCCATTTCAACATCTGCTGACCGAAAATAGCAAGTGTTAAGCCATTTTAGCCATTTTTAATATTGCAACAACTTTGGATAGGGGAAGACGGTGGGACGAGGAGCAGTATATCCGCCAACACCTCCGAGCCACCATTAGTTGAGCTTTTCAGTGCCTCTAAACTTTGGAACCTCCTTGACTTTGCCTCTGCCACTACCACCCCCCCCCCCCCCCCCCCCCACACACACACACACACACACACACACACTCTGTCTTGAAATCCCATTTTAAGAACCATCTCTTCGACCAGGCTTATTTATAGTCACTTCTCCCTCGCTCAGTGTTTGTCCCTGCCACTGTGAAGTGTGCTGAGAAGCAATCCTATGTGAAGGACATGTACAAGTTGTTATAGATTTACTCCAGAACAGCTTGTTTGTCGGAACTCCTCTCCTGATTCCATTTTTTGAACAATAATGATACCAAAAATTAGGCACTGATGCACCCTGAGCGTAAATGTTACCCCATGTACTATGTCATTTTCATCAGACAGGCCATGGCCACAGTACAATTCTAAACCAGGAACTCTTGTGTAGCAAAGCTGTTTGTACTTGTGTGCTTTCTGCTGCATTTCAGAGAATCCTAGAAAATTGACAGCACAGAAAGAAGTCTTTGCTGCCTGCTGCAACCTAGCTCACTCCTGTTGGAGCTATGTGTTCAAAATCCATTTGTTTTCCCTCTCATATCTTCCCCCCCGCAGATTTATCCAATTCCCTTTTAAATCCTATTTTAGACCTAACTTGAACAACCATTTGTTTGTTTTTTGCTAACCTCTCTTTCTTAACCTGCAGTAATCCTAGGGATGTAGGAAAGTTGTTTAAATTATATTAGCAATTATGTTTAGGTTTATTGCATTGCAAACAGTGTCTTGGGAGCAGAAGTTAAAGTGAAACTACATCAGGAGCCAGCAGTTTAGAAGCATTTCTTGTCGATCTACATTTCATGCTGTGTGTACAGTTTACATTGGAGACGTAAAGCACAAACAGTGGTGAATGCCACAAAACATAAAATACGGTTGAAACGGTTTCAGGCATCTGGCTGCTAATGGCACAATATTTGATGGTGGAGCAAGTTGGCCAGTTATGAGGAATCTCACTGAGCTCCTGCGTTGATTAACTGGGTTGTGGGGAGAGTAGAGTCAGTAAGGAAGACCATAGCATAGAACCATATTATCCCTCAACATAAAAAAAAACCACCCACACAGAATAGTAAATTGGTCACTCAGTCCATGACTGTTTGTGGGACACTGCTGTGCGCAATTGGCTGCCCACAAACATACAGTCAATTCACTTTGCAGTGTATTCTGTGAAGCACTATGAGAAGTCTAGAAGATGTGAAAAGCGTTATATCAAATGCAAGGATTATTATTGTATGACTCAGTAGAAAGCTATTTGATCCATTGTATTGTTGTCAGTGCTTGTTCCTCCAATGAAGCCTTGTATCCTACTTCCAATTTTGGATGCTCTTAAGCATGGTGATGAGTGTATGTCAGACACCCAGCTAATCAAATAAAATAAAATTCTGTGCTCTTATCACCCTACCCTTTCAATATCCTTCCTCCACATATGCTTCTCTACTTCACTTTAAAAAACAATTTGCTCCTTTGCTGAATTAGCAGAAACTCTTGACTAAAGGAAATGCGTTCAGCGAAGAGTCATCAGGAATGCTGAGTTAGGCATAATATACAAATGATTATGGATGCAATATTGACAGCCTGACAAGATAAGCTGGGTCATGTTATGAATTTACTATGTAGGGAAAGAAGGCGATGGATTTAAACTGGGGGAGGGTATTGTAAAAAATAAAAATTATTCTGAATTAAAAAAAAACGCAAAGCTTCTTGAGATCAATGAAAGCAGTGAAAGTAAATTAAAATAAATATGGGAGAGGGGTAGAAATGACCAAGAAGAAAGAGAAATGTGGATCGCGTCCCAGCAGCCAAAGTCAGTACTTAATATTGGCAGATGGTTTCGTGTTCCAACAAACTCACACTGTGCAGGCTACAAGATAATGACTATGTACAGAGCTATGAGCTTTATTTACATCCTGTTTTAGTTAAATTGTCTGACAATAAGTCGCAATTGCTGTGTAACGTGGTGTCGCTGTTTGTAACCTTTCCCCATTTGTTTTTGAAGCAAAGGGTGATGGGCTGCTTTAGAGCCTGGGAGGACTGGACGGTTTATCCTGACGCCTTCCTCATTAAACTTCAAAATATATTTCTTGGCCTGGTGGATCTGGAAGAAGAGGGCAAAGAGATCTCTAAATCCCAGGTAGTTCAAACTATGGTCAGTGAAATCTTTTTGTATCTTCTTTTCTTTGAAATGCATAATTTAACACAAAACTATGGTACTTGTTCATTCATGAGCCAGACTTTTATTTCGATGAATCAATAGCAACGTTTTCAGTTAATCTCCAATCTTGCCATGTGAATGCCTAGTTCATCTTGACTCTCCTTTGTTTGTTATTCCCCAGGCTATCTATCTCGGATTGGTGGATGTTGAAGAGAATAAAGAAGTTGTCTGTAAGCGACCGGTAAGAAACAGTGATCATTGAAAGTTGTGCTTTGCAAACATAAAAATCGGGTAGTCTTCTACAGATTTTTTTAAGCGCCATTTGTAAATGTGCAGTGACAAAGAGTCGGGGTGGGGGTGGGTGGGGTGCGAAATCTGCCAGCTATTTTCGTGTTGTGAAATGTTCATCGTCAAATTAAAACACACATATCCAGATGTATCATTTTTGGTATGGGTTTTAAAATCCACATTATGATTGCTGCGTTTTAAAAGAACACAAATATTTCGGTATGTTTGTAGATGACAGTGAGTACCTTCTATCAAGCCTACCAGGCAGATTTTGGAGGTACGAGAAACCAAGTTCAAAGGAATTTTTTTTTTTAGATGTTTACGGGTTCGTTAGCAAAGAACGGACAGTAAAATCTGATCAGACATAGGAAGCAATGACTCAGTCTCAGCTAGGAAATGCATCTCACTACGTAACAACCAATGGCAAGGGAATTGCTGGAATCCTGGGAAGGTCAGTGAGCTAAGTTGCTCTACATGAAGGACTACTCCACAGCCGAGAGACGCTGCATTGTATTGTGACCCACTCAGCATGCCCTAATTGGTGTTGAGTCAACTTGGCTGATTCAGTTGGTTACAAGGAGCTCTGTGTGTGATTTCAATGTGGGGACCAGTGCAGTCTCCTCGAATCAGTTATTAGTTGGAGATCGACAGTGGAACTTGATCCTGCACAGTTTGTCAAAAGTGACGAGTCTTGTTTAAAAAAAGAAGAGAGATTACCTGCATGTTGCAATAATAGGACTTGTGAGACAAGCAAATGTGTTAATAGAAAACAGCCATTGTTTGTTTGTATGTGTTTGTGTCCGGCGTGGAAAGCGCTATATAAATCGAAGTTGTTGTTGTTGTTGTGTGTGAGCACTTGGAATGTGCTAAAGACTTTAAAATGCAGTGTACGTAAATGTGCAGTGATTGTGGTTGAAATGAGTGATCAAATTCTCAGCTGATATTTAAGGGTCGAAAGTTGCCATCCATGTTACAAGCAGCCTCTGAGACCAGTACAAAGACATACAATAATTACCTAATGCCGTTGACACGAAAAAAACACATTATACAGCGTCTAGAGTGAAACTGCTGATGGTGAACTGAGACAAATGCTGCATGTACATGTCTTTTCATTGTTGCCCACTTCTTAACGTACTTTTATGGTTCATAATCCTTTGCGATTTACAATTCATTAACATTGAGTATCGTTGGTACTTTCGTTTTCTTTCGTCCGCTAATTACAATAATCTAGCATTTTAATTTGCATGGAAATTAAAGTTTCAAAATGCTTTGATGTGGAATGAGATGATTGAGTTTTTTTTTGCTTCTATACTTGGTAAATTTCACATGTGCAAAGCTGCACGAAACTGATTGGATCAGTCGAGGTAATTTATCAAGCATGGTTAGGCCATTGAATTGATAAAATAGGCAGAGAAGAAGCAGTGAAAATTAACAGTGTATGAACAAACAATGCGTACACATCACATTGCACTCAATTACTCCCGTGTTGATGCAATGGCATCTCATATTCTTCTGAAATCGAGTCGTTTATATGATTAAACATACAATTAATTGATCAACACTATTTGAAAATGTGCGTGGTGATATCACATCATAACGCGTTTCCGAAACATCAGGGCCATCAATGTTTTTAGAACGCTCCTACACACTTTCCCACGTAAAGGGTGCTCTGCTAATGCTAATTGTTGTTTGAACCATCCCAGGTAGTCTATATTGTATAAATTAACCTACTGTGGAGGAAGTTTGCTTGAAATCAGCCTTGTGGTTCATCCCTTGTTTAATTTGGATTTCAGCAACACAACTCAATTACAATGTTTGCCAATACTTTGCTGACATTTTCCTGGCTTTCAATATGATGTAAAATAGTCAATCTGTTTTTCAATCAGTTGCCACCTCCGCAACATTGCCCAGCTCTGCCACTGCCTCATACGACAGGCCGCCCAAACTTTCAAATGTGCATTCATAACATCCAGGCTTCACTGTGCAAATTCCTTGCTTGTTGGCCTTCCCAACTCCTCCCTTCACAGGCTGCAGATCATCCAGAACTCTGCAGGCTGTGTCCTCTCCCGCACTAGGCTTTGTGACTATATCACCCCCACCCTTCCCCGACTCCACTGGCTTTTCATCACACAGAGGATAATTCAAGATCCTGGTCCTCACCTTCAAAGCTCTCCATGGCCTCACTCCCCCTTTCCTCTGCAACCTCCAAACCTCCTAACAACCTGCCCACTCCCTCCGCTCATCGGGCTCTGACCTGCTTCACGTCCCCGCCTTGCCTGCTGCACCAATGGCAGGAGGGCCTTCAGCCTTCCCTCGCCTCCTTCCCGATCCCCAACCCCAGGTCAAAATACTGCCTGTCCAGCGCCTTGGGGCATCCTCTCGACATGAAAGGCGCTGTACAAATGTAATTTTGTTGTTGGTTGTGGTACACCATTAGATTATGAAACAACTGGGTAAGACTTGTAAGTTTATCCTGATTTATTTGTACAACTCTAACGTTTGGCAAGTAATGTGGTTTTGGTAATGGTGTGGATTGTATGTTTGGCAGCCAGAGCATGAAGAACTGGATGGAGTCCCTGTTGAGGAAGAGCTTGATGGAGCGCCATTGGAGGATGTCGATGGAATGCCAATTGACAGAGTGGTTTTAGAAGACCTTGATGGTATACCTTTGAAGGTGCTAGATGATGATCTTGATGGTGTTCCAAGTAAGTGATTGTATTATTTTTGAGAAGCATTTCTCTTTTTCAATTTGGAAACCCAAGGCCCGTAATGCAAGAGGGATTTGAGAGCCGTAGATTAATCGAAAGGTAGCGGTTAAGACGTCTGCAAACTTGGGGGTCCACAAAGATTTCAGGAAGAAGAAAAGACTTGGGGGAATATTTGCCCATTCGCCAGATCCCTGGAAAGGAATCGGTTGGAGTAAAAATCTTAACAATAATCCTTGCATTTGATATAAAAAATGTATGTTTTGTGGGCAAAATGTAGCTGCAAATTGCACACAGCAGTGCCTCACAAACAGTCGTGGATTGAGTGACCAAATTATTCCATAACTCTGAACTAGCTAATATATATTTTATATTCAGTAATACTTAGTCGTATTGGTTTACAACTCTGGAATGGTGGGATGTGGATTTATACTGCAGTTCCACTCAGACTTGTTCATGTCACAATGGAGAGGCATCAATATAGAGACAGCACTTTCCCACAGTGGGGAGTTCTCTTAGGTCTCGCTCACACTTTGTCACAGACAATGATCACGTACGTATGGGGAGGAGAAGGAGAAAAATAAAATTGAACAAACTCGAAAGAATGTCTATTTGCCAAAGTCAGTGAATAGATTAATGATGTGTGCCTTTATGATTTGACATCTGAAACTCAATTGGCTGTTTTATTTGTGATCTGTTTCTTAATCCAGATATTACTATGCCAATAATGTGTAAAATCCATTGGGATGTTTTAAGGAGGCAATAGATACTTGGGAAATATGGAAATCAAAGAGTAAGGAGAATGGATTAAAATGGGAAATTATCCAATTTCTACTCTTTCTCTGGGTCTAAAGGGTAGGAAGAAAAACTTAAATGACTTTTACAGTAAAGACAGAATCTACTCACACGACAGACTGAGCAACAGCTACAGATGTTATCATGCGGTCTTCAGTCCTTTATTGCTTCACTTTCTCAATCCATTGAGGCTTTTTATAGATTCATTCCTGGTTCTGATTAAAAGAGCTGATTAAAATCTTGAGTTTTTGGCTAATTTGTTTTAAATTAACTGTCCTCGTTTTTTTTCCATCAGTTGATGGCCTTGAAGAGTCAAAGAAGTTTCAGTCGGTGTTTAAAGTTGCTCCTTCAAAATGGGAAGCTGTAGATGAGGCACAATTAGAATCTCAAGGTACGTTGTAAAATAATTATGTTTGACATACTTGGCAGCCATGTCACAGTATGCCCTAGATCCAAAATGGAAATATCTGATTTATCTCAAGCTTATACAAGTTTTTGACTAGATCCAAAATGGAAATGTCTGATTCATATCAAGTTTATACAAGTTTTTGACTCTAGTATCAATCCTAATACATTTGAGAAGCACCTTTTTATAACAATAAAATAATAATAATGAACGCATTTTGCTATAGTGCTTTTCACGTCTTCTAGACGTTTCAAAGCACTTCACAGAATAACAATAACAACAACAAAATTACATTAATAGAGCGCCTTTCATGTCGGGAGGACATCCCAAAGCGCTGAAAGTACTGTAAAGTGAATTGACTGTATTTGTGGGCGAACCGCGGCTTCCAATTGCGCACAGCAGTGTCCCACAAACAGTGGTGGACTGAAATGACCAATTTTATTATTGTGTTTTTTTGGAAGGATTATTATTATTAGGCATGTGTGTGGAGTACACACACACCTTGTTGCTGATTGAACAATCATCGAGCATACTAGTAATTATTGCCTTAATTGATGCAGTGTGGTTTTCTTTCAGCTGTTACCACATCAAAATGGGAGCTTTTCGATCAGCCTACCGAATCGGAAGAGGAGGAACAGCAAACGTATGTTGATGATTTGACACTTCGTAGTGGCAGATGCGCAACAGGGAACAGTGGAAAAACAGCTTATTGCACTGGAGACAAAATCAAACCCTAAGGGCTGGGAAGGAATGAACTCGCAATGAGTTCTGATCATTCTTGTGAGTGGAATGAGCTTGGTTTTTCCCTGTTCTCCATTGTGTCTTCTCTTCTTGCAGTGGATGTGAGCGTGTTTTTGTTTTAAATTTCACTTTTCTTTAAATATACAGTATTAAGAGTGCACTATTAATAATGCACTATTAAATCACTCGAAAAATACAGCATAGAATGGGAACAGTCCCAGCTCTCTCCATAGTAAAACTTACCATAATATAAATTTTCTCACTCACCACCGTACTGATGTCTCCTTGGCTAAACCTCCGTGTAGGACCCACTCCTTCCCTTCCTGCCCGCGCCCTCCAAATCAAACAAAAAGCCTGTAATCGCACATTTTGGTAAGTGAATATCAGGGTCCACAGCCAGGGTTGTGGTATAAATAAACCTGGGTGATAACAAGACACTTACTTTATAAAGGAGATCTCCTGTGTTAGGTAGACAGAAAACCCATGTGGCTCTCCTTTATAGAAGCCGCACTATTATGGGTTCTTTTACAATGCAGTCTTGAATGTTTTACCCAACATTGTCTTCTTGAATGTTCTTGAATGTTTTACCCAACATTGTGTATGTGGTGATTGACAGGGATGTCCAGCTGAAGGAAAGCGATGAGGATGATGACGATGATAACTCGAGGTCGGAGGAGCAGTATTATTTTTCCAACCCAATGAAAGAGGAGCTGATGGAGAGCAGGCCGTTGAAGTACTCTGAAATGTCCGAAGAAAAGCGTGCAAAACTACGAGAAATTGAGGTGAGATTCCCCCGCGGTGTATTCCCCAGAAGGTTTTAGGCTAAAGATTATTCCCGACCCCCAGTGTCGAAACATAGACTCACAAGTAATTATAAAAATGTTGGATATTGTGAATTTTACTCTGTGAGTGTGTATTGAGATCCTGAAGTATTTTTCTTTGCAAATCCACACTTGTTCATTTTCCTCCTTTGCCTTCTGTGTTCAAAATAGTGAGTGGGTTGGGGAGTGTGGGAGGATCTCTGGTTAGATATTGGGGGAGGTGGTGAGGGATCTGAAGAGCAGAGTTCCTCTTTCACCCATCACCACGCTCAAACCGGACACATAGTGGAGGCTGGTACCTCAGTGATTAGAGTGCTTGCCTTACGAGAGAGAGACCTGGATTTGATTCCAAACAGGGCGGAACCTGTTTCCTTGCTTCACAAACCTGATAATAATCCCACACACAAAAAAAATAATAAATTGGTCATTTCAATCTACAACTGTTTATAGGGACACTGCTGTGCGGCAGCCAATTGCACACAGCTGGTCCCAGAAACAGTCATGGATTGAAATGACCAATTTTATTATTGTAGTTGTTGAGGGATTATTATTATTATTAGGTGTGTGGAATAAGGAAACTTGCCCAAGATTTCGCCCTGACCTGTCTGGATTCGAACACGCGTGTAAGGCGAGTGGTTTCGTTGCTGATTGAATGAGCATCGAGCATACTAATAATTATTGCCTTGATTAACGCGTTTCACCTACAAATACAGTCAATTCACTTTACAGTATATTCTGTGAAGTGCTTCGAAACGTCTGGAAGACTTGAAAAGCATTATATTAAATTCAAGAATTATTATAATTATTATAAGCAAATGCTGCATTATAGTTACTTATCACTCCAAGGGTAAAAGCGATCTAACTCAGTGGTAAATTAGGCTGCATTGTGTATAAGTTCATAAATAAATGTGGCTGGGACAGAAAGATGATTTAAATGGTAGCGACGAGTTAAGCCAGAGTAGAGTTATCAGGCGATCACTACATTTCATGAGGCATCTCTACTGAGCAGAGGGTTTATATGGCATTAAAGTACCATTGCATGGCACTTCTCCCTGGAGGATTTCCTGGATTTTTGAAGCAAAAATGTAATATTGGAATAAAATTGACTTGGCATTCCTGCACCCAAAAGGTCATTATACTTTGATTTAAATTACATTTCTGTATCAAAAGGTGATGCTGTTTCTGAAGCTGAAATTACCTTTAATTTCCGGTCCTTAGCTCACTGAGGTCTGCCAGCATCACTGGTTCCAGATAACTGCCCTTTGTGGTTGTCAGTTCTCAGTTTCAAGAACTGCCAACTCTCATGGTTGGTTATAAACGCTCTTGTACTGAGCGCAGGATAGGGATGAAGCATAGTTGGGGAGTGGGACTACACAAGTCTTTGGAAAAAGTCTCCTTTTGCAGAGTCCTGTTGAGTTTTATTACAACAAAGTTTGATCTGATTTAGATTTGTATTTCTTAGTCAGTGTAGAAGAGAGACAGGGAGGCCCAACTCTCCCTGTATAATAGTAATAAAATATATCTGCAACACCTTAATAGACTTCCAACCAATGACTTGGGTTGACCTCTTAGTTGATCGATTTCTGCCTGAAGAGGCTTTTATTTTTCGACATAAAGAAACAAAAATGTTTGGATTTTAAGAAATTAGCTTGTGGTTGGGATGTGGCTCCTTTTAATTGCAAACCTTGTTTTTTCAGTTGAAAGTTATGAAGTTCCAAGATGAGATAGAATCTGGAAAAAGGCCTAAAAAGGCCGGACAGAGCATTCACGACCAAGTGGAACATTACAGAGACAAATTGCTTCAAAGAGTGAGTATTGTGTGTACATCTATCATTGATTTTCTTGTGCCGCGTAAACTATATGTATAAACTATACTTTCTCTTTCTCTAATAAATGTACTTTCTCTTACTTAACTTTGAAACTCTGCCTGAATCCCTTCACCTTGTCCCCTCATTGACTGCCTTGAAATCACACCTGAAGACCTCTCCACAGTCATCTTCCCCTCTCTCGGCATCACCACCAATGTTAAGCAATCAGATGCTAGCTACCCCACACAAAGGGCCCTATATATTGTAGAATCCTGTAGCTCAGTGGTTAGAGCATTCGCCTTATAAGCGTGAGACCTGTGTTTCCTGGCATCATCTTTGATAGGTGAACGCTTATTATACCTGCCTTGTGTGATCTTAGTTGCGTTTTTGTTGCGTTTAGGAGAAGGAGAAGGAAATGGAAAGAGAGCGGGATCGAGACAAAAAGGACAAGGATATAATCAAATCAGAGGCACGTGTAAAAGATAGGAAAGAACGGGAGAGTTCTTCATCCCCTTCAAACAAAGAAAGGTACGTTTTAATCTGATTTACAGTTCATGAAAAGTTTGAGTAAATTGTGTATGGTGTGCAGAAAAATGCAATTGAGTGTAAATATGTATTTACCTATGTTAAGGATACCACAGGGTTTGGGTGTGTTGGGTGTGGCCTTATCACCACACTTTGGTTTGTCTCTACAGTTTGCTTTGAGAGAGATGCAAGCCAACCTGCTTTTGAGAAAAAATGACGTAGATATTAGTTGGGAGGGGGCGGAGGTGTTTTACTATGTATAATAATCCTGAAGAAATTTTGAGCAGTTATGTATTTAAACTTTTCTGTTTGCTGCCTCATCAAATTGTGAATTCTGTACACTGTTAGAACTTTGTTAGGTATTAGGACTCGTTGTGTTAATGAATCTATTGCTGATTTGACAGGAAGTGGAAACACAGTACATCTGTCAGTCCGACTCGCGTTAGCCGGCGAGTCAAATCTCCATCCCCGAGATCAGAGCGCTCCGACAGATCACGTACCAAAGACAGTCCCCACTCCAGGTCACATAAAGAAATCCCGAAAGATACAAGTAAAAAGTCCAAAAGGTACGGTTAATTTATTGTGATTGGTCTGTTTATATTTCACCCACAAAATACAAGATATTCTATGAAGCACTTTTGAGATATCTGAACTGGGTGATAAGGCGCTATATCAAATAAATGATTGTTGATTATTATTGTATGAATTCTGAATATCTGCATTGAAATGAGGACGACCAAAAAATGATACAGTATCCGGCCCCCGCGGGACCTGGCCATTGCCGGTTAAAGCGCCTGTCAGATATTCGCTGCCACAAAAAAATTAAAGTTCTTTTAACACACACCATGCACACCAGACTAAATAATAACAGATAATAACAGAATATCGTATTGGTACTTCGTGTTAAAAGTACTCTCTTGCGCTTCTCAGCTTTACTGGTTGAGGTTTACAGTCCAGCAATTCTTTTTTAAATGGAGGACGCCAAGTGGATGAAGAAAACGGCAGCGCGATTTTAAAGTTGCGCGACTTTACTAGCGGCAAGCTGGTAGCCCTAGACTCTACTAGCGGCAAGCCGAAATACTGTACTTGCGCGACAATATGGGTTATCGGCTAGGGTTATCGGCTTGCTGCTAGTAAGGCTTTAAAGTTGCACTACGTTTTTTTCACCCGCTTGGCATCCTCCTTTTAAAAAGAATCGCTGGACTATAAACCTCAACTGCAACACCATGGCTTCAAGCGCAGCATCTACCAGCAAAGGTGAGAAGCGCAAGAGAGTAGTTTTAACAATAAGTACCAATACAGTATTGTGTTATTGTTAATATTTATGCATTTACAAATGCTCCACCGCTATTGTTCTGGATACGTTCCGGTTTATCGTTTTTTTTAAGAAAAACCTGCATCTAGGCTTCACTCAGAGCATTATTATCAAGTCTGTTTTATTTATATAAAACTATGATTAATAAAAATCCTTGCTTTCGATGCAGCCCCTTATTGCATAGTCGACTGTCTCAAAGCGATTCACAGGATTCACTGTCAAGTGGTGTAAATACCACAGTGAATTTGTACACTACAACATCTCACAAACATCCATGGAGAGAATGTCCAAATTTATTTTGGTGATGTTGGCGGCTAATACACTGGGAGAAACTGTCTTCTCTTTGAATAGTGCCTGGAGATCTTTAACATCCCTCTGAACAGGCAGATGGAGCCTTTAACTTTTTATTTGAAATGGTTAGACCACATTTCTGTGGCTATCATTATATATCATTCTAAGTTTCCATTCTGTTTCTTGTTAAATCAGGAGTGTTAAGACTGAGAAATAGCATATTTTTGCTACTTGAGTACCCCCAAATCAATATGTAGACCGAGTCAAATATAGTAAAGTGGGAAGCGAAGGAAATCCCCTCTCTCTCTACACTGCCCGAACCTGGGATAGAGCACTCTCTGGTGTGTTAGTGGGACATGTTCTATTGATCACACCAGACATTTGGCTGTGATTCCAGATTTATTAGAGGCCAATGTAGAGGCAGTTTATATTGTTGGCTGATGTATACTTGGATGTGGTTTGTGGCTGCTCAGTGCAGCAGGTTTCCTGTTTCACTCACTTCAGTTGGGGTCCTGTAGCTGACAGGAAGAACAATCTTCGATTAAAATTGCTCACCTGATTTGGTGTGAAGATCAGCAGTTAACTGCAACGTTGGCTTTATGCTCCTTTTTGACTAATTTGCAGGCTCAAAATGCGTTGTCTGGTCCAGATCAATGCCAAATAAGGTATTAGCCTGGCTTGGAAAAGCCAGGCCACTGAGTCAGAATGTTGTGTGTTTGAAGTCGCAGGCTAAGCTAACAATTTGCTGCAGGGCTGGAGATGCTACCTTCAAATGAGGCATAAAAACTGCGGTTTTGTTTAGGTGGGTGAGTTTACGGGACGGTTTGAAAAGAGCAGGGACTTTCTCCTGGTATCCTGGCCAAGATAAAAAATTGTCATTGTTACTTCATGGCTATTTGTGGGACATTGATATAGTCACTGGGTGCAGGGAGACATCCCACTCAGTCAGCTCCTCTTAATATAGTATAATAATAATCCTTGCATTTGATATAGCGCTTTGCACATCTTGTCGATGTTTCAAAGCGCTTCACAGAATATACTGTAAATTGTATAGAATGTATATTTGTGGGGGAAACGCGGCCGCCAATTGTGCACAGCTGCATCCCACAAACATGGATTGAAATGACCAATTTTATTATTGTGTTTTTTTGAGGGATTATTATTAGGTGCGGGTGTGTGTGTGTATGTGTGTGGAATAAGGAAACTTGCCCAAGGTTTGCCCTGATCTGCCTGGATTCGAATACAGGTCTCACGGTTGTAAGGCGAGTGCTCTAACCACTGAGCTACAGGAACTCCACTGGTTAATCTTGCGAAACAAAGCCCTTAACGTGTAGGGTGGTCCTCACTTGACCACTTGAGCAGCAGGAAACCTTGCCAGACAAGGTTAGCTGGGTAGACTCCAGCAGTTACCCCAACACACACTCTAGCGTGCCTTGAGGTGTCTTTTCCTGACGTGAAAGTTGCTACGTTAAATGCATTGATCCTTAAATATTAAATATTTTAAGCTGATAAAACATTCATATATTGAAGTCTCTTTTTGGGGGGGCCTCGACTGTTAATTGAAACCTAACTTACAATAGAAGAAAATCCATTGAATGCCCCAAATATAACCTCAGTCTTGCAAGCTATTAATTACAGTGACTCTACTTGGTTCTCGCAATGTGCGAACTGACCTGCAGGAAGATGTGCTTATTTGTTTAATCGAACAGATACATGGCCCTGTCATCACCATTCCAGCATTGCCAATTAAACTCCTTTGCCAGGCAATAAAAGTGTGGTTTAGAAAGCGATTTACTAGCCTGAGCAGTGCCAAACCCGTATGCCATCCACTCTCGGGTTTGCTAGTTACTCTGGACATTATCCTGAAGTATTTTCCTTAGGCTGTCACTTTGAATCAGTAATACTAGATGTACATGGAAAACTAATCCAAAGTGTGTGATCCGATCTTTTCCAACATGGTCTAATAGTACTCCATTGAGCCTCGCACAGTAATTATTGATGACTAGAATGTCAGTTGAAATTTTCCACTTCTCTAACCAACTGCATTTTAAAATATGTTCATTATAAGACGGGCTGATCTATTGACGTGAGACATTGGGGCCATATTATCTTCAGTGGCTTTCATTTGTGACAGTGGACAGTTGCCATAATAATAATTCTTGCATTTGATATAACACCTCATCATGTCGTTGAGACAAAGTGCTTCACCGAATATTGTAAAGTGGATCGACCGTATTTTGTGGGCGAAACGCGGCAGCCATTTGCGTACAGCAGCGTCCCACAAACTGTCGTGGATTGAGTGACAATTATTATGATGATGGGGAAGGAGAGATACCCCTGGAACATGATTATATTATATAAGTTGCCTGGTATCTGTTTCTGAACCTGGTGTACAAATTGCATTACCCGATTTAGCGTAATAACGTTGGAATTTTGTGTCCCAAGATAATGCCACTTTACATTCATTATTAGTTAGTTGTAGGCTTTTAGCGTAAGTTATTTGGTTGAACCCAAGCGATCTGTTGTGAATTATTTGTTCCTTTTTTGTTCCCCAATGTTTGCAGATCACGGTCTGGCTCACGGACGCCTAAAAGGTCGAAACGGTCGCGTTCGAAGACACCCAGGAAATCGTCTAAAAAGTCCAGATCGCAATCCAGATCTCCACACCGATCTCACAAGAAATCCAAGAAAAGCAAACACTAGTGAACTGTCCCACAACCTTTTCTGTCATTTTTAGTTTTGTCCTGTGCCTGAAACAAACTGTTAAGGAATCTCATTCCTGACTTTTTTTGAATGCACATATATATTCATTATGAATATTCAACTCCAGTAAATCTGTGTGTTTTTTTTTGTATATGAATGAATTTGACGACTTTAGTGCTATGGCTTCGCCGTCCCTAGACTTGTCCTTTAGATTGTGTTTAAAAAGAAAAAAAAACAGATCCTTTTTATGTTAGATTTCTCATCAGAAACCTCTGTGTCTTCACCAGCAGTAGTCGTGTCGTATTTGAATAGGTGTGTGAGGAAGCCTGAAGCAGAAATGTTTTCCTTTTGTAATTTTTAACATTTCAAAGGAGAGTTGAATAAAAATCAGCACAGAAAATTATATAATTTCTTCTTTTGTAATAAAGCAAATGCCGTAATGTTTGAATCATTCAACCATTAATACAGTATTTGAAGAAAATGCAACCTGACACTGTAATGATTTGTTCACCCGGCGATCTTGACACTTGACTTGGGAGTCTATATCTTTAGTTTGTTACGGAGGCTGCATTTTGAAAATTATTCACGTGAGCTTCTAATACTCTGTTGTTTTAGCAGTTTACGACAAATTAGGTTTGGCCATAAAAACTGCAGTTTTGCTATAATTTTAGCCAACCTGCCTTGATTCTGTTTGATGTGAAACTCAACATACAAAACTCAATTGTAATTGCAATATGAATTAGAACTCCCCAACCTTCATCTAAAATACCCTGTATGCTGTCGGTGCTATGTAGATCTCACCACCTTTTCACCCTCTCTCCAGGACCGTCCTTCTTAAATGGGAGAAACGTGATGTTTGGTTAGGACCTTGAGATAGTTGAGCCTCCATCCATCCCTCCAAATACAAGTCAGTCCCACTCCTCGTTCAGCCTGTTGTGTTGGAGCAGTATAGAGAGGACATCCCACCAAGCATTTTCCTCAGCTATTTTTCAGAAAAAAGTTCCTTTATTTTTTACGTTCTGCATTCTCTTGTCAATAAATTGCAATGCAAACTGTTCCAGTTCCATTGCTGTTTGTTTGTGAAGTCCACAGAGCTAAATCCGCAGTGCAAGGTGAAGAAGCCGTTTTTAGTACAAATGTCAAAATCTGGCAATAGGTCCCAGCTCTCGGATCTCTCTATTCCGAGCTTGGCTGATTTCTAACAAAGGATTTTTTCATGCGTTACATACGGCGTGACAACACAGACTGGTTAAGCTCTCAGGGTTCAGGTAAGCAGAACTGCAGGGCAAGTTAAGATAATGGGGAAGTACAGATAGATCAAGTGCAAAACAATGATGAAATGTACAGTTCTCCGATATTACCCTAATCATTTCCACTACCCTTTGCCATTTAATCTCTTATCTTACAAGGTGATCTTCAAATGAGAAATTTGTAAGGCGTGATACATAAATCCTGACAGTAAGTTATCACTACAGCTCTCGGTGTTAGAAAGAAAATGTATTACCCTGATCTCCACTGCTGAGGTCATTGTGATTGTAGTTTTGTCCTACAAAACTAAGTTGACTTACCAATGTAAATTGTGGCCTTTTAATATAAATGGTCCCAGGTGAGAGTGCTCCCAAGACGCTACAGCTTGTGAAGCGTGCTCTGTTAATGTGAGTCGTTGAGAGAAAATGAGCAAGCAAGCTGGTTCCTCGCGACTAAATTAAACAAGGATGATAAATTATATAATGTTTTGGGACACTCAAACCGCGACTGTTTTGTGGAACACTGAGGTGCGCAATTGGCTGCTGTGTTTCGCCTACATAATATATACAGCCATTTCACTTGACTGTGTATCCCGTGAAGCGCTTTGAGACGTCTTGGGAAGACTTGAGAAGGCGCTGCAATCAAGGCCTGTTATTGATGTTCCTTTGAATGCAATTCTCCGGTCAACCACCAGGAGATGCTAGGATGACATTTTTGTCTTGGGTGTTTTGGTCACCTCTGAATGGCAGAGATGACCAAAACCCGTGTGGAACTGCGAGACGCACAGCTGTGCCCAGCTATCCTGAAGCCCTGCCCTGCACCAATGTCTTTAACTTCTTCACCCAAAGTTAAAAGCCATTCAGTTTCCTTACTTCAGGTGCTTGATAATAATCCCTCGATAAAACAATAATAATCTTTGGGGGAACACTGCTGTGCGCTATTGGCTGCCGCATTTCGCCCACAAATATACAGTCAATTCACTTTACAGTGTATTCGGTGAAGTGCTTTGAGAGGTTTAGAAGATGTAAAAAGCGCTATATCAAATGCAAGGATTATTATTATGATCCAACTTGCGTAAGTTGTATTCACTCGTACATTTTTAATAATTTTTGTGTATAAGGTATATTTTCTTGATGTAATTAATGCATTAAACCAACTTTTTTTTTGCACTAGTTGTCTAAAGATCAAGTGTATTGTACCAGTATGAAAGCAACCTGAGGGTTGTAAAAGGCCATCACAGACTTTGCTGGGAAATGTCATTATAATTTTGTTACGCATGGTTTCTGCCCTGGAGAATATTTAGCCTGGCTCAGCTGGTGGCATTTTTTGCCTCTTGAATCAGTAGGATGTGAGTTCAAGTTCTACAGTCGGACTTGAAGCTCTAGGCTGACTCCAGTGCAGTGCTGGGTGTGTTGCCTTCGCGATCTTAAATCGATGTCCCATCACCTTGTGGATGTGGACGTTAAAGGTTCAATGACACATGGAGCTCCTGTAGCTCAGTGGTTAGAGCACTCGCCTTACAAGTGTGAGACCTGTGTGTTCGAATCCAGGCAGATCAGGGCCGAAACCTTGGGCAAGTTTCCATACTCCACACACACGCCTAATAATAGGTGGAACCTGGTGAATCTGTGGAAAGGACATACCCATATGTTGGAAGGTTTCGTTGATGGTTTCAGGATAATCAGTTGGTGAAATTAATGACCGATACATTTGGTGCGTGTGTTTTTATTGGGATGGAGCAGTTGTACTGTGATGGCCTTTTTACAGCTGTGTTGTAGCCCTATGTTCCTAAAGATGTTATTGTTGAGGGCCAGTAGGTGGCAGAATTCACTCTGAATATGAGCCAAATTTACCCTTAGTAGCTGCACTTTTCCATTGTACAGTATTAGGATCATTTATTATTAGCAAGTTAGTGGTATGAACAAAATCCCTAATGGAGCTGACAGCACTATCAGTGTCAACAGCAAACAGTGCCACTCATATTAATGTACTGTTATTTATCCTGTGATATGTTCAAAAATATTCACGGTTCAGTAATTGTCTGCACTAATTAGTACTGGCTCCAGGACAGGTAGTGCAGAGAATTGGACAACAGAATACCAATGGTGCTGACTTAAATGTTGTTTCGTTAGAAATTGTACTGTCATTTCCCCATCTCCCCCACCCTCGCCCGACTCCATTGGCTCCCCATCATCTAGAGGATCCAACCCAAGATCCTGGTCCACACATTTCAAGCACTCTGTAAAACCTCAACCCACCCTACATCCGTGACCTTCTCTAACCCCTTACCAACCTTCCCGCCCCCTTCCGCTTAGCAGGCTCTGGCGTGCTCCACGTCCCTCGACCCATCCAACCCAGCATTGGCGGGCGATCCTTTAGCTACTCTGCCCCCCAGCCTCTGGAGCTCCATCCCGCAGTCCCTCCGCCTTGTATTGCCTTGCCTCATCCCCTCCCTGGCCTCCTCCAGCGCTTTGGGACATCCTCCTGACATGAAAGGCGCTATATAAGTGCAATTTTGTTGTTGTTATTGTCTTTCCCCGCCCCCCCCCCCCCCCACTTCCCTCCAGCTTGCAAGATAATAATAATCCTTGCATTTATCACATCTCCCCCCCCCCCACCCCTTCCCTCTCTCATTCTCCCCCTTTGTTTCTGAGTCGCAATGTGCTGTTTAACCTTGTGAGATTGACCTCTGTGTTACCAGAAGGGAAACTGCACATGTGTGAAGTTCCGCACAGTTGCCAACAACTCTAGTCAGAGAAACCGTATTACGCCCTTAATCACCGAGTGTGCATGTGTGTAAAACTGCATCTTATAATAATGTACTCGCTCACCAGGCTCCACCGTATATATCTATTTGTCGATACGTACAGTATAATAATAATAATAATCCTTATATTTGACAAAGCATTTTTCACGTCTTTTAGACGTCTCAAAGCACTTCACAGAATATACTGTAAATTGAATTGTCTGTCTATATGCTGGCAAAATGCGGTAGCTAAATTGTGCACAGCTGTAACCCCACAAACAGTCGGGGATTGGAATGTCCAACGTTTTTTGAGGGATTATTATTAGGCGTGTGGAGTAAGAAAAGTTGCCCAAGGTTTCGCCCTGCCTGGAATCGAACTCGGGTCTTTCGCTTGTAAAGCGAATGCTATAACCCCTGAGCTAGAGGACTCCACTGCACACTTTCAATTGGATCCTTGCAGGATAATATTTTATTATAATAATAATCTTGCATTTGATATAGAGCCTCATAACTGAAGGATATCTCAAAACGTTTCCCAAGATTTATTATGAAATGGAGTGACTGTGTATTTGGAGGCTAATGCGACAGCACAATTGCACCCAGCACAGCAACCACAAACGGACATGAAATGAATAACCAATTTTATTTGGGGGATGGGTGGCCAGGTCACCGGGAATACTCCCGTCTCTTATCGCCACGTGATCTCAATCATCCAGTCAGACGTGACCTCTCGACCAACTCTCGTTTCCCTCTCTTCTGCATCTCACCCCATTTCCATTTCCGGGTAAGAATAATACATTAAATACAGTATTACTGTGACCTACAGGAGGATTGGTAACTATTGAAAAGAAAACCAGAAAAGAAAAGATGGTGTTCAACCAAGGATTAGGGAAAACTGTTCCGACAAAGGGTCGTGGACCCGAAACGTTGACTTGCTTTCCTTTCTCCATGGATGCTGCCTGACCTGCTGAGTTTCCCCAGCAATTTCTGTTTTTGTTGCTAGGGAAAACTAGGTGTTCACAGAGCCAATGAAAACTGTGTATAAAGGGTTTGGACTGTGGCTGTTAACTCCATTATTCATCACTGAATTCATAAACATCGTTTCATAAGGACTTTCACGATCAACATTGCCCCTTACAGTATATCGTAACTCAATAGCTTCCAATAAGAGTATGGAAAATCATTTGCAATTATAATAATCCTTGCATTTGATATAGTGCTTTTCACGTCTTCTCGACATCTCAAAGCGCAAGTGAATTGACTGTATATTTCTGGACTAATCACGGCAGCCAATTGCGCACATCAGTGTCCGACAAACAGTCATGGATTCAAATTACCAGTTTCTTATTGTGCTTTTTTTTGAGGGATTATTATTAGTCATGGGTGTGGAGTAAGGAAACTTGCCCAAGGTTTAGCCCTGCCTGGATTTGAACACAGGACTCAAGCTTGTAAGGCGAGTACTCTAACCACTCAGCTACAGGACTCCATGAGTCTCTAATCCTATTACAAACTTTCTGTACAATATTATCTGACGTTTCACTTATTCTATCTGCTTTTCATAGGTGAACTTGAGCCACCCATCTGGCATATCTAGAGGACAACGCACTGCATTAAAACTTGCGCGTATGTACATCTGCTGCAGAAACAAGCACCAGCATCAATATAGAGTCGCTTGAGCCCTCACTCAGAGGTAGGTAGAGTTTTCACTGGCTGACAGTGTGGAGAGAATGCAGTGCCGAGTTACAGGGCATCATAGAACTGAGAATCCGAGAGCCCTCGGACATTGGGCCAACGTTGAAAAGAAAGAGTCTTGAGCACCAGAAAAGAAACGCGTAAATATATTGATTAACGTGTGTGGTACAATGGTGATACAACACATTCTAGACTACAGGTTACCCCCCCAAAGCTGTCTGCCGCTGGTAAACAATGCTATGACCCAGAAACGAATGCAGTACGAAGGTGTTGCTCAAGTTTCTTTATCAGTAACTAAAAATCAGGGTTTCCGTTACACAGTTCCGGGCAGTATAAGCTTAGCATTATCAGTAGGAACTGATACTCTCGGCACAACCCTGCTGACGGAAAGATTTAAGCTTTGATAATTCGGGAGCGTTGGAATGTCGTTGTGAAGAGGCAGGCTTGGTAAACTTATCTTCTAGCGAGATGACGCAATATTTTCACAATGGGAAGTAAGGCGAATTGTGTCCACCTTTCGGGAGGAAATTTAATCTGAGTACATGACCTCTTTAAACTATTATATTCTTGATGCTTTCATTGGATGTCTGAGAGTTGACGGTTCCATTGTTTTTGAAGCGCACGCAGTTAAATATAGTTTTCTTCACTTAACATTGATTGGATCAGTAGGCAGCACTAAATAGTTCAGCAGTTTGAGTCATTCCATGATGGGCATTGTCTTGAGTATTGCTAATGTCTTGTTTCGTGGTACAAACTGCATGATCTATCCACTTTCAAATATATTCTGTGAAGCTTTGTGAGACGTCTCATGGATGTGATAAGGCACTATGTCAAATGCAAGGATTATTATTATTATTAACTGGAAACAAAATGTCTCAAAGCTCTTCGTACAATATACTGTAAAGTTAATTATTTTGTGGGTGAAATGCAGCAGCCAATTGTGCACAACAAGCTCCCACAAACAGTCATGGATTGAGTGACCAAACTATTTTTTTAGAGATTATTATCAGTGTTGAAGTAAGGAAACTTGCCCAAAGTTTCACCCTGCAGGGAATCAAACCTGGGTCTCTCTCGCTTGTGAGGTGAGCGCTCTAACCATTGAGCTACAAGAGTTATTTGCTTAATTAAGGGAGTTGATGGATACAACTACAGGGACACATTTTCCGCAAATAAGCGCCTAAGGTCAGTTAAGTCTTTGGGGACTTCCACTCCCATGGAGACTCAAGAAAATCAGGGATAATTGGAAGCATTCAAAATTAGCCTGTACCCTACAAAACATCTGACTGTACCTAGGCATTATTACCTTGACAGGCCATTAAAACTCTACCGGTCCATTTAATAGGCTACTCAATGCTCTAACTTGAACGTCAATGAGAGAATTCATTGTTTGACGGTGATAGAAGTCCACGTTCTTACACACATCCAATTAGTGCTCCTTAAATCTGTGATTCCATTTGTCTTGGTTAGAAAACTTTCCAGCAATGAGATGGGATGACTGTGTGAGCAAACTCGGCATCAGGACGCTCAGTTTGTGCTTCAGCGTCAAAGATCTTGACTGGAACGCAATGAGGTATTTACAAGAGTTATATTGATGTCTGGATGCTTGTAACAGATTGCTGCACCGATGCAGTAGGCAATCACTTTTCATGACATCCCACCACCCCACCCCATCTTCTTATTATATACAGTACCTAAAGCAGCTCTGTACGTCACTCTCTCACACAAATGCGCTTTATATCATGACAAATGGCCTTCCAAGTGTCAGTGGGAATGGGAAGATTATTGGTTTCCTGCTTCCAATCACTGCCTCAGTCCTGCCATTCACCGTGACTGATCATTCCCACAGACAGTAAAATGATCAAGGAGGATATAAATCCAGTCTGAAGATCATGGTGGCAGCTTGAGATCATCATTAAAGGCAGATGAATTCATCATGCCTGTGATGTCCCGATCGACCTCTCGCCTCTGGGCAAAGGGTTGAGTTATCTCTCCACTGTCCTCCCACCACCACCAAACATAGAATAATTGGAGTCAAAGGTAGAAAAAAAATACCCAAAACAGAGTTAAAGATTAAGAATGTTATCTCACAGCCCATTGTCAAGCAACTCGCTATAACTGAACCCCTGCAATATGAAGCTGTAAAAATAGCTCATTTACGCGGAGCTAAACGCTCATTGAATGAAACTGTCGGCCGTTTTGATGTACGCAGATCGGGACTCCGAAAGACACAGGAACGAACATCCACCGGTTTTCATAGAACTCTTAGTTGATCGGTTTGTACCATACCCATGGCTGGGTTTTTTGGAAGGTGAATGCAGCAAACCTTGATGCAGTGTAATGTTATTTGCTTGATTGACACAGTATCCGAGACTGCCATATGCTCGCTTTGTCAGCTGTTGATATTTATCAGTGGGATTGAAGGTTGAGGGAAGTAATTAACTGTGACAAGTGTATGTCTTCTAGTTACGAGGATCTCTTGCTCCACTCCGAGCTCTTTAGAAAAGGTCAAATATTGAATAAAAATCTGAATGTTATCAACACAAGACGTATGGCTGGCGAGCAGCCCCCAGAGGATGACAGCTATGCTTTTGGGTTAATAATGCGGATTCCTGGGGGAAAAAATGATTGTCTTGGATTCATTCAGTAGGTAAACGATCTCTGCAATTACCAGCCCGTATACATACCCTTACCCCTCCACCCACGACTGCTTTGGTTTAAAAATACCATTCAAGGTCATGGTGTGTAAATCTCTGACTCGTGAGAAACAAACTCTAAAGAAGTAACACACCAGGGGAGAGCTAATTGATAACCGCGTTGGAAGGGAAACGGATTCAATTATGTTTTACATGCAAGGATTTTGGCAGGTCCCTAACTGAGAAATGTAATATTGGCTGCAATTTTGGGGGGTGTGAGGAGGGGCCAAACGCCCATTGTTAACAAGTGTGGGTTTGCACTGAGTTCAGAATCTGATGGATTATTAATTTGTGGATTCAACCAAGCCTTTGGCGATCAGCTTTCAAACACCAAGTGGGAACCAATGCAAGAGTTACAATTTCCAATATTAGTTTTTGTAACCTTTAGAAATGACTTATTATAAACCTTTGCAATCCATCAGGATTGTGCAGTTACGTGGGGGAAAGAGCAGGAGATTGAGCCTCAATCTCTCAGCATCTTGGAACGGCCTCCTGATGTGAAAGGCGCTCTATAAATATACCTTTGTTGTGGTGGTTGTGGTTAATGGATAGCTCTTTCGATGGCTTCTGTGCTGCAAATTTCTCTGGTTCTATCTCCGAAACGATCCTTGATGGAACCCTACTTGGAATGCAAACCCTCGAATGAAACTGTATGGGAATTAGCAAGTGAATCTTGTTGACTAATGGTTTGATTTCTCTCTCTCTATGTTCCACCCACCCACCCGCCCCACACACACAATGTAAAGCACTGCTAATTTGTCCCTAGCCCATACAAATCAATACTTTTCTGTACGCTCCTCTTGCTGTTACATTGGTTGAGTATTTATATGTTGTATCAGCAGAACACTGAGGAGAACACTCTGGATGCTGAAATGCTGTACCACATCTTTTTCAATAGGGGCTCGAATTCCTCTTGCACCATGTTTTCCCTCTTCCTGTAGTTCCGACTCACAGGCTGAAAGCTTGACTCGTCCGCCGTGTCCGATTGGTAAATCACTAATCGATCCAGTTGTTAGAAAATGACTACCGTACGTTTACACTTCATTAATTCTCCAGTTAAAAGAATGTGGTCCTCGAGTACTGTAGCCTTGTGTGTCAGTCCTGCGATTAATTAACTGAGAAGAGTTTCTTAACATCTCCCAAAGATTTTCCTTGGCCAATTGTCCAGCAATTTGATTTATCTATTTTTCCGTGTATTTGGAGTGGGTGGCGGGCAATTGAACTTCCAATGATAATGCACAGTGATGTGTACATGTATATATTATATCAATATATGTGTACTGTAATGGGGGTAGTCAGGATATTAATGGTAGTGCAACTGTATTCCTCCCTACCATTACCCAGTCAGCACTCTATTTAGTTATAAGGAAGTTACTAAAGGGGAGACCAAGCAATTATGGCTTCCAATTGACATTGGAAGAGAGAAGGGAGCAGGGTACTTGCCTCACACCATTGGGTAAATGCCTAATGGAATGGGGACTTTTTAAAAAATATTAATAAAAGTTGCTTAAAACAATAGGAAACACATTTTTTGTGTGAAACTCACTGAAATGAGACTTGGGAAGTGCTGCTAAAGAAATGTGCAAGCAAATCTCAAGCAGGCATTGGCAGAAAACCATATCGGATCTAGTCAGGAGTGTAAAAAGGATTTATTTTCTCTCAAATAATACATTATTGATCAGGGCTCAACATTACACTCTGAACTGGCCCCATGCACAACGACTCGCAATGTGTAACACACACAGCCTTATCTGCTTGAATTAATGATGAGTCTGTAAGCATTGGGGAGAGAATAATGCATCAAGGACAGAGGGAAAAAACAGAAACACTACGTAGCTTGAGGCATATGCTCAATAGGCCATTTGTACACCATCTGGTCTACCTGAACCCTCTAGCTTCCAGCTAATGTCAAGCTCTGATTATACAGTAGTTCAGATATTCCTATGGATATTACAGAAGACACTTATTTGGAACAGATTGTATTTTTAAAAAGCAATCATAAAAGTCACGGAAAGAAATGCATTGCTTCGAAACACAAATTGCGCCCAGCTGGAGATCTTGCATTCCATTTACACCCCCCCACCCCCTCCCCTCGTCTGCAGCTCCTGAACCAGAATGGAAATCCTAGTCTCCCTGACGAGGTGGCAGACGGTCTCGTTTCAATTGAATTCTCCACAGTTAGCCCAGCGGTCTAACTAGTTAGCCCCACAGGTTTTGGGGCCTAAATTTACAATAATCTAATAATCCTTTTTAAAAAAAAAAAAAAAATTGGTTATTTCAATCCACGACTGTTTGTGGGGGACGCTGCTGTGCGCAATTGGCTGCCGTGTTTCACCCACAAATATACAGTCAATTCACTTCACAGTATATTCTGTGAAGCGCTTTGAGACGTCTAAAAGATGTGAAAAGCGCTATATCAAATGCAAGGATTATTATCCCAGCGAGGGGGAATACAGGAAGAGCAACAACAACTTGGATTTATATAGCGCCCTCACTCCACGCTGGACGGCGTCTCAGAGCGCTTCCCAATAACGGATCGTGGCGGCTCTGGGAGGTGGAAAAGGTGACCGAAAGCCCGGTCGAAAAGAAAGGTCTTTAGTCGAGACCTTAAAGTAAGAAAAGAGGGAGGGGTGAGGCAAAGGGAGTGAGGGAGGGAGTTCCAGAGCCTTGGGGTGTAGTGGCTGAAGGCACGGCCGCCGATGGTGGAGTGGAGGATTCGGGGGACAAGGAGGAGGCCAGACCCGGTAGAGCGAAGGCAACTGGTGCTGTTGTGAGGAGAGACGAGGTCAGAGAGGTAAGAGTGTGCAGAAGAGTGGAGAGATTTGAAAGAGCAGTGGGGGACAGTGGCTGGGGGGGACAAAAGTAATCCTGAGGAACCACATACTCTCTTCCTTGCACTTCTCTGGAAATCCAGAACCCACTAGATGTACAGAGCAAAGACGGGTATGTTGAATTTGATATCGCGCTTTTCACATCTTATCGACGTCTCAAAGCGCTTCACAGAATATACCATAAAGTGAATATTTGTATATTTGTGGGCAAAATGCAGCAGCCAATTGTGCACAACAGCGTCCCCCACAACCAGCCGTGGATTGAAATAAATTGGCAACGGGGAGAGGAAATATCTCGGAATGTAGACAGGAAAGCTACAAGTTAAATAAAGAGAAAATGACACGGTGCAGATTTCTGGGTGAAAAAGGTCAGGTCAAACGATAATATTCATTTGTTTCCAGACAGTTGGCAATATAGAAAGCCAATGTTACCACATTTCCTGCTGCTCGTGTCAACCCAGCACAACGGTTCAATGAAAGGTTGAGTTCCAACACAAAGGTCCCTTGTTGGCTATTTTGCAAAAAGAATCAATTTCTACATGTTTGCAATTAATCTCTTGAGTTCGATGAGACCAAAATATACAGTGAATTCATTTACCAGTATATTCTGTGAAGCGCTTTCAAACAACAACAAAATGACATTTGTAGAGCGCCTTTTACATCGGGAGGACGTCCCAAGGCGCTAAACAGTCAGGACGGGACCTAATGGAGCTGGGCGAGGTGGGGAGTGATGCGCTCGCGGAGAGGTCTGGTAGAGGTGATAAGGTGCAGTATCAAATACAAGTATTATTGTTGTACATTTGCACCAAACTCAAGTGGGATTTTGTCCATTTAAGCTACTTTTAAACGACTAATTGTCTGACCATCTCTGAGCTAACTGTTTGAGAGTTTATTGGCACGGTTGGCAATCTGGAAAGGCGAGATCAAATGACTCTCACCCCTTTTGATATCTTGATTGGCTTAAATGTAATGAGGACAGAGGATTGCAAAGGGGTTAATGCAATGGTTGCAATTTGGTTTTAGATGGAAATGGAATGGGCTTTATAATAGTTTACACTTTGAGTGTAAACTATTCAACCTTTCATCAGCCCAATGCAAACTATTATAAATATGCTCTTATTAGGAGAAGTCGCTAAAAAAAATTGTTGCTGCAGTTACTGTCAATTATTATTCCCAGCCATATCAACATGTGTCCTGTGGGAAATCTCTTCACATCGTTGAACAAATGTGTTTCATTAATGTGTCACCCAATGACTCTGAGGTTACTTTTTAATTTCGCCTTTCTCAGTCTCAACACATATATCCGCAGCTCTCGGAAAAGCTGGAGAAACACTGAGATTTACAGAACACGACACTGCTATCGGTCAGGTTTCACTTCCCCAGTATGAGGAACAGGGATAAATATATGGAATAAGTGACGGACTGATAAGAGAAAGACATTAAATAGAGAGAGACCAATAATGGCATATTAACAAACTACAGAGACTTGTTTAAGAGTTGTTTAAGACCTGTTTAAGTGGTAAGAGTTTAATGTCAAGACATAGGAAAAGTCTTAATAGCTAAAGAGAAAATAGAGGAAGATGAAAAACAATAATAATCCTTGTACTTGATATAGCGTTTTTCACGTCTTCTAGATGTCTCAAAGCGCTTCACAGAATGTACTGTAAAGTGAATTGACTGTATATTATGTGGGTGAAACGCGGCAGCCAATTGCGCACAGCAGTGTCCCCCACAAACAGTCGTGGATTGAAATTACCAAATTTTATCACAGTATTATTTGTTTTTGGAGGGATTATTATTAGATGTGTGTGTGTGTGTGTGTGTGTGTGGAATAAGGAAACTTGCCCAAGGTTTCGCCCTGACCTGCCTGGATTCGAACACAGGTCTCACGTTAGTAAGGCGAGCGCTCTAACCACTGAGCTACAGGAGCTCCACACTTATAAAATGAGAATGTAATTCAAAAAAGCCAAGAAATGTGGGATACGAATTGAACATGCCGCACAGGATTCAATTTCCTCCCACAGACCGAGGCCCATCGACTCGCCCACAAATATTATGTGTCTCCTATAATTTCCTGAAGAAAGTGGCTGCCAAAACTGACAAAGAAATCAAACAAAGCTGCAGATTTCTCTCTAACCTGAGCTCCTGCATTATTAAGCCTTGACTGATTTGTTGGCACATACCTTGTTCCAGGAGCAACCATGTTCAACAATCATCTCTATCGGTGTTTATCCTTACACAGTACCAACCTTCCATCGTTCGATTAGAATTATACAGCTTTTGTAGAAACGTTGACCAGCTGTGGATTCACTCTTTCATGGAATTGTACAGCATAAGAAGGTGGCTATTTGGCCCGTCATGTCTGCATCAGATCTTTGAAAAGAACTGTCCAAATCAATCCCACTCTCCCCCGCTCTCTCCCCACAGCTCTGCAAACTTGTCCTCCCCAACTCTTATGGGGAGAAAAGTAATCTCTCAACTTGTTCCATCCTTGTTTGCTTGCATCTCCTTTATAAAGTTCCTGTCTACATTTTAATGTTCTCCCTTCATCTTTTTCCAACGTAATCAAGGTCTTTTCAGTGAATTTCTCTAGACAACATGGAACAGAGAAACCATCAGTGGCCACTTTTACATTCTGCATTTTTGCTTCCAATCCCAACGTGAGTCATCATTTTATCAGATTCCTGGATTCAAGTATTTACAAGTATTTACGTTGAAAAGACTTTCTTTCATTTTCAACCCCCTATCCTTTGCTTAAATCTGATTTTTATAACACATCCCAAATGACTACCCATCCCTTTAAATGCAGTTGTATATCTGGAAGATGGCCAATTTAATAAGATCAATGTTTTTCTGTCATCGCACACTTAATTCTCATTTATATTGACTATGTAACCAAGGACACCGATTCAGTTACAACACTTGATTTAAACTGTACATTTAAATCAAATTTACTTCCTTTCCGACTTCCATTTTGTGCTAAAGTTTGGAATTAACTCAATCTTTTTTTTTACCCCCTGCATTGAAATGACAAAGTAAGTTTGAGCCTCCAGTGCTTTTCGTTTAGCGTAGCATCGGGGACTGATTTCCCAATGTACGAGTGATTCAGTCAATCTCAGGGGAGCCCCACAGAGAGGGCCAGACATTCTCGAGGAGAAAAGGTGGAAAACACAAGTCTCCCCAAAGCATTCTTGGTAAAATGATCGACGATGATCTTGTCCAGTAGTGTGTGAGGAGACAATAACGGAACCTAAACTAAGGGGACATATCACACCAAAATGAAAGGTCAGTGAGTGTTAGAAAAAAAATATGAATAGTGTCGGTTTTAGATGGCAGCGAGCATTCCAAATTTGAATCCATTCAAAATTCCCAAATGGTTACGTTGCTTTTGGAGGTTTACTCCTTAATATTTCCTAAAAATGGGCCGTTAAAAAGAGGCCATTTTGTTCTGTGGATAATTGTCAATCTGCCACCATGGAAAATAATTAGAGACAAATTTCACCTTTAACGTTCTCCGAGTACAGTCGAGCATCTCACCTGACGTGCTGCTGAAATCCGAAGGGACGGAACCATTTTCTTCTTATCTCTTGCAATTCCCCAGTGTCACTGATTGTTACTGGTTTGGGTTGGAACTGAAGAGAGCCTCAGAATAGTGGCTTGTGAGTAGCAATGTCTTCAGTAATTTGAGTTTTCGGAGGCTATTCAGACCATCCATCCACCCAACAACAACAACAACTAAATTACATTTGTATAGCACCTTTCACGTCGGGAGGACGTCCCAAGCTGCTAGACAGACAGTATTCCCAACCCAAGCTGGAGGTATGGATTGGGGAGGGTGGAGGGCAGAAGGGGGGAAGGAGATTGATCGAAAGCATGGCCAAAGAGGATGGCTTTGAGGTGAGGCTTCACAGGTTGTCGACAAAGTCCTGCTACCCCCAATGTTTTTTTTCTACCGAGCGCTGACCAACAATGGAAACATGCAGAAGAATTATGATAATTCAAAACTACTCAATTGTATTCAGTAAAAGTGCATAACTGTATTCAGACGTCCAGAGGATCGGTGTGTGTGAGTGCAAACAGTCGTGGATTAAAGTGACTTTTTTTTAAAAAGAGGGATTATTCCCCCCGGGAAGTGATCCGCCCATCGAATAACAACCGGGTTCCTACTCACTGCTAGATAAACAGAGGTGGGTTGAGTAAGGAAACTTGCCTAAGGTTTTGTCCTGCCCGGAAATCAAACCCGAGGCCTCTTGTTGCAAGGTGAGTGCTCTACCCATTAAGCCACGGGACTCCCCAACTATTCACAGTCCTTTCTCTCACTAACAGGAATGCGTAGTAAGAACCCTGGCCGATTCTATTTTACCAGCCCAATTGTAGGATCTCCAAAACCATGGAGGCTGGCAACCAGGAGCCTGCAAAGCGAATGCTGTAACCAATACGCTCCGGGACTGCCGGTAACACTGAAGTCATTTTGTAGTCAGTGTTCCTGCATGATAAAAACTCTGAGCGTGAATTTTAACTTGCATTGACACAACGCTCTTCACGCAATGTAGCATCTCGGAGCGCTTCATGAAATTTATCTTTGCTAAACCTTGCTTCACACAAACCAACTAGTGATTGCAGATCAATATCTCTGAACATAACTCGATAGTTGCAAATGGCCTTCGTGGTTAATGTAAACCGTAAACGCCTCTGAAAATAACTGAACTATCTCTCCCCGTCA
This sequence comes from Hydrolagus colliei, assembly GCA_035084275.1. Lineage (NCBI taxonomy): Eukaryota > Metazoa > Chordata > Chondrichthyes > Chimaeriformes > Chimaeridae > Hydrolagus > Hydrolagus colliei. Next base: position 18,661,754 of record CM068751.1, on the reverse strand, counting down.
TTGATTTTCTTTTGTGTGTCCCCCCCCCCCACTCCTCCGCGACTGATATCGGACAGCCATTGGTAAACACATCAACGCCGTGCAGATAGCCAAGTGAGAGTGATGCATCACAAATGCTTTTCAACAGCTTCTTGTACATAACGCTGAACGCACAACGGTGCAAGCCGGAAAACCAATTTTCTTAACAGATATACGCTGTTAAAAAAAATATATATATCAGGAGTCTGAAATTCTGCAGCGGCAGGTTTATACGGAATAATCGATGAATTACACGGACATTGGATTGCCTCGGGAATGCAGTTTTGCATTCCAGTAACAACATCCTTTTTTTTTTCTCTCCCTTTAAACGGTTCTGAAATGATTCTGCAGTAAATTCAACAGGTTTTGGTGTCTGGCTTACGTTCAGACCTGACACGGTAACCTGAGGAATTGAGTTCACCTCCTCTCCTACTCGTCCGTAGCTTCAAAACCAAGGGGTGTAATTGCTGGTTGGAAATTAAATTGTGTGCATGAGAATTCAGATATTGCGGTGAATTATTATTCGTCGATTAGCAGTGAGACTGTGCAAGTTAAGATATACTGTATAAGTATTATCTCCCCACAGTACTTGCTTGGCTGCATTGTCCCTCAACGGATCGACTTTGTGGAGCTCCTGCAGCTCAGTGGTTAGAGCGCTCGGCGTACAAGCGTCAGACCTGTGTTTCGAATCCAGGCAGGTCAGGGCGAAACCTTGGGCAAGTTTCTTTACTCTACACACACGCCTAATAATAATCCGTGCAGGAAACGCTCACAATAATGAAAATCGGTCATTTCAATCCGTGACTGTTTGTGGGGGACGCTGTTGTGCACAATTGGCTGCCGCGTTTCGCCCACAAATATATGCAGTCAATTCACTTCACAGTACATTCTGTAAAGCGCTTTGAGACAGCGATAAAACGTGATTGTTTTGCGGGGTTAATAATCCCTTAAAAAATTATTATAATTTGATCACCCGATCCACAACTCCTTGCCGGACACTCCATTGGCTACTGCGTTTTGCCCACCAAAATGCTCAGTCGATTCACTTTACAGTATGTTCTGTGAAGTGGTTTGAGACGTTGCAATGCCATGATAAGGCGCTATATCAATTGCAAGGATTGTAATTAATCGCATCACACCCCAGCATCTCTCTGACCTTGTACTGTACACCTCCACTCACTCGATTTGGAACTCCGGTCCTTCTGCCTCGCCCCCTCTCTCCATCTGTCATCAAATCCTACCTCCTCCTCCTCCTCCTCTGCGCTAGGCTCACTTCCCCTCTCCCACCTCCCCTTTGCTCGGTGTCTGACCCACTACCGTGAAGTGCCGCGAGACGGATTTGTGGGTTCAAAGCCCGTGGCCACGCTTTGAACTCAGTCTACGGTGACATTTCTGTTCAAGTGAATGTTGAAGAACTCGCCACTTGAAAAGAGAAGGGAGTTTCTCCCTTCGACCTGGCCATCGACAACAAAATTACATTGATAGGGCGCGTTTCACGTCGGGCGGGAGGACGTCCCAAGGCGCTGAACAGTCAGGTCGGGACCCGAGCAAGGGGGAGGGTTAGGTTGGGGGGGAGGGAGAGAGTTGGGAGGGCAGCAGAAGGCACGGTCGAAGAGGACGATCTTGAGCCCGGCCTTGAAGGAGGCGAGGGAGGAAGCGAGACGAAGGGATTGTGGGATGGAGTTCCAGAGTGTGGGGGGGGGGGGGGGGGCAGTGAGTGGAGGCATCAATCTCCAAAATAAAATTAGTCGCACATTGACATGTGTAAACCGTCTGCTACATTTACATAGTTTGAAGACTTTGAGACCCCCCCCCACACCCCACCCCGTCCTGATGTGAAAGACGCGATTAATAATACTGCATTTAACAGCTTCTCATAGTATCTCACAGGATACACTGTAAAGTAGAGTGATGTGCATTTTGGTTCTGTGGTAAAGACAATTTAAGTTTTGTGGTTGAACGTGGAATGAGCCGTCAAGCGCATTTAGCAGAAAACTGAAATATTGCACAAGGCAAATGATACAATTAATTCGGGGGGATGTTAGAAATGCAAGGTGCAGGCAGCAAAGCCACCGGTGAGATATGTAGATAGCGGGTATTAATCTGACAATAACATGAGTACGGCTAATTGCTTTTCACACTTAATTACCACAAACGGAAAATGAGTTGCCCCGAGTTGGAGAGGCACATGCTGTGGAGGGAGGTGAGAAAAATCTTAAAGTGCTGTGCAAATCAAACTTTGTCAGCAGTGAGCTAATAAAACCTATGTCTCATTTTCTGTTGTCGAATTGCTTTGGAAGCCATCATGAATGAGCCTGTCAGTGATTTTTCCCAAATACTGACGTAAAACAGCGTTAAATAAACAGCGATAAGTAAACAGTGGCAATCCTTCTTCCCTCACACACAGTTCAACCCCTCACCCTCACAATAAGCCCATGTTATTACAACCCCCCCACCCCACCACCACCCCACCCCATGCCCTCCCACAAACGTGCAGCTACACACACGCCTAGTCTCGCACTCACTTCACACTTGTGGGATGCTATCAGACACTGTAACTGGCACAGTGCTTTGCGATGTCTTCTCAACCTGAAAAAAAACACTATATATACATAGTAAATAGTGTTGTGATTATGTTGCCAGTGAGATATGCGGATGATCCGTTTTGAAATGTAGATTTGCATGCACACGTTCAATTCTCTCACCACATACACACGTGTATAATCCTTGCTCCCACCCAACCGCACACACACAAATAATTTTGCCTCCTCGCCTACCACCCACACCCCACTCTCCCTTGCTCTGGCTCCAATGGGAGTGTTTCTCATTGGACCTACTCCTATCGCCAATACCAATTAAATCTCCTTTCTGGTCTCAGCTGCTAAGTATCTGAAGGTATCAGAGGAAGATGATGAGATGCCCTGTGAGAGGTATGTGTTTTAGACATTTATTTACTTCTGAGGGTCTTTGAAAAGTACACATCACTCACCCAGACTTTGCACAAACATCCTTTGGGTGTTTTGACACCCTCCTGTTCTACAAATGAATGTTCCGAGATTATAATCTGCAGAAAACTACTAGTGCAAGTGATTAAATCGCTAAGAACAGATATTAATGAAATGTTCCTCATTATCAAATAACAATAACTTGCATTCGATATAGCGCTTTTCACGTCTTCTAGACGTCTCAAAGCGCTTCACAGAATGCACTGTAAAGTGAATTGACTTTACAATTACGTGGGCGAAACGCGGCAGCGAATTGCACACAGCAGCGTTCCCCACAAACAGTCGTGGATTGAAATGATCAATCTATGCGTTCACAACCGATACATTTTGCGCACACTGCGCACACTGCTTATCGTTCCTGAGTAAGCGACGGAGGTAGGAGAATAGAGGGTGGCAGCTGTCTGAAGTCAGAGTAGGTCAATCGATCTTGACTGATTTGAGTAGATCTTCATACTCTCTGGACTTCAGGACACTTCACTTTGCCTTTTGCTCCAGATTTGTGTTGGCCCAAACTCACCATCTGTATCCATTAGCGTTTCTCTGGCAAGGCCAAATGCCCTGTACTCATTACACTCAAGTATATCTATTGCCTTACATTTGCAGCCTTACCACATCGTCGTATTATTTCTTTCCAAGTGACCCATCTTTCTTAATGCTCTTCAGGTTAGTAATGGCTGATGATTTATCATGTCATCATGTCTTTGTATCGTATTATTCATCTCCAAGCGACACCGATCATTCCTTTACCCTTAAATTCCTTTCTCTCTCTCATGTGTACATCTCACTTCTTCATTAATGCATCCGTCACTGAAAGGCGCTCTATCAAGGTAATTTTTTTTTGTTGCATCTGTTTCGATCACCTCTTCAGGAGGTGAGGTTCACATTCTCACCACCGTCACCTAGTTGTTGTCTTATTACTTGGTTACAGACATCCCACTAAGTGCGAACTGTGCAGTCCCTGTAGCTCATTGGTTAGAGCGCTCGCCTTACAAGCATCAGACCTGTGTTTCGAATCCAGGCAGGTCAGGGCGAAACCTTGGGCAAGTTTCCTTACTCCACACACACACACACATAAACACATGTCTAATAATAATAATAATAATCCCTCCAAAAAAAGCACGATCGTAAATTGGTCATTTCGATCCACGACTGTTTGTGGGGACGCTACTGTGCGCAATTGGCTGCCGCATTTCGCCCACAAACATATACAGTCAATTCACTTTACATTTTACTGTGAAGCGCCCTGAGACATCTAGAAGACGTGAAAAGGCGCTATATCAAACACAAGGATTATTATTATCATTATTATTATTATTACTACCATTATCATCATCATATATGATTGCAAGTTGTTGCTATTGCGCGGTGTCGCGCTAGTAAACCTACTTCTCAAATGGCGGACATCTGTCTGACGTGAGGAACGCTGTCTAACCACTGTTAATTTTGAGCTTCCTGCATGCCGCGAGGGTTTTTTTTGTTCGCGGAAAAAAAACAGTACAGTGTTTTGTGTGCGGTTTCCTTCATTTTGTGCTTCAACTGCGAGCGAGACCAGACAGCAGTACACGACCCCCAACCCCCACCACAAATACTTCAATGACATCCGGAGCTAGAACCCCGGACGCAAACAGGGAGCAGCTAATGAGGAACCAATCTCTGCTCAGGGAGCTGCAGGGTTCTGTGTGAGTGTGCGTCTGCGTAAAAAAAAAAAAAAGTGCTTGATTTTCAAAGAAGTGTTTTTATATTAAAAGCTAAAGGTTCCTCCAGCCTGGACTCTCACTTTCCAAGCCAACCTCAACCTTTAAAGCGATTAAAAGGTGAAACGACACTGTGTGCATTTTAGGGGCAGTCGGTCGTGTGTAAAAGCGGTCACTTTTGTTTTTTAAGTTAATAATTCCAATCACGTGGGTGTGTGTGTGTGTGTGTGTGTGTGGGTGGGTGGGTGGGTGGGTTCTGACCTATCTGTTGATAAGACTATTCAATATAACAGTAAGTAAGATTTCGTAAAGTCTGTCACATAACGCACACCTCCTTTCTTTCAGGGCCTTTGGACATCCTACCGACGTGAAAGGCGCTCTATAAATATAATGTTATTGTTCTGATGTAAGTCCCATCTGAAATTCTACCTCATCCAGCTACCTTTGGCCATATCTCTCTCTCTCTGCATCCCAACCCAATCCTGTAAAGTTCTCCCAAGAGTTCCCCCCCACCCCCCAGGTGAAGGACATAACATAAAACGCAAGAGGTTGCTGTTGTGAAGTTAATGTGGAGTAGGGAACTGTGTCTGGCATAGCGTTGTCTTCCATCAGTCAATTGTTCCAGGATTTGAAGAGTGTGGGTGCAATGGTGGGGGGTGTCACCTGTATAGACAAGTGGTTTAATTATTATCCATGATTGAAACCTGTGTGTGTGTGTGTGTGTGTGTGTGTGTGTGAACACAGCTGAATTGTGTTTGGGTTGCCTTTCCATTGTTTCCTCCCTCTTGTTGTGTGTCGTGTGTTTAGTTGAGCAATGGGCTGACAAGTGGAGTTTATTCTTCTCTGTTTGCTCCTCTTTGTGTGCTCGAAACACTACCAAACCCGAGGGAGCCAATAGGTAAGTGCCCGTGTCCGGCTTATGAGCCTTTCTCATTCCTGTAGTTTCCCTTTAACGGCATGCTGAGTGATCTCTCACTGATGATTTATTTGAAGCCACTGGCCCAAATAAAACCCAAATGGTTAAATTCTTGATATGATGAGATGACAGTTGAGAATAACAGTAATAACCCAACCACACACTTTCTTTGGGGCGGTGGGTATGTGAAAATAATCTGAGCCTGGATTTCCACTTCTGATAATAACTAACTTCTCCTGAGATCAACATGTGGCTATCAGGAGGGTCAGAAATTGGTGTGGTTGGCATGGTTGCCCAGTCCAACACTCATTACCTGGTCTTAGGAACAATAATAATACTGTACAGTATCCTTGCAGTCGATTTTAGCGCTTTTCACGTCTTCTAGACGTCTCAAAGCGCTTCACAGAATACACTGTAAGGTGAATTGACTGTATATATTTGTGGGTAGCCAATTGCGGACAGCAGCGTCCCCACAAACAGTCGTAGATTTAAAAGAATACTTTTTAAATGTTTTTTGGAGGGATTATTATTAGGCGCGTGTGTGTGTGTGTGTGTGTGTGTGTAGAGTAGGGAAACTTGCCCAAGGTTTCGCCCTGACCTACCTGGATTTGAATACAGGTCTCACGCTTGTCAGGCGAACGCTCTAACCACTGAGCTACAGTAGCTCCACAAAGAATGGTTAATCAGGCGAGGTGCCAGAGGGCGACTTGTATATATGTATGTGTGTCTACGTTATACAACATCAAACTGTGTGACAAATCATTACTGTATATTATCAGCGAGGCACATAATCATGCAGGAGCAAAATAAAAGTAGTCACTGGAGTATTTTTCTACCTCTTTCCCCCCCCCCCCCCCACCACTTTCCCCTTCCTCAACTCCCCCGCTCAGTGCTGTGAAGCACTCCGAGATGTCCTACGGCCCTCTGCTCTATAAACACAAAACTGCTGTTGAAATATTTCTTGCAAAGTCGGCTCAAGGAATTGGCTGTGGATGCGAGTTGGGAGGAGGCCTGTAGTTGTGATGGGTGCAAGTCTGAATATCGTTAACAGCAAATAAGGGTCCCTGGATCTCATCAACATTCCAGATTAGTTCCTGTGTTTGTTTTTTGTGTGTGTGTGTGTGTGTGTGTGTGTGTGTGTGTGTGACGGAAGGGGCGAAATTCCTTCCTCTGGATTTCCCAAAGAGGCCCCTCTCGTCTATAGTATCCTAGGCCTTATTGTCGTGGCTCGAGTCGAAGGGGCTGAGAGAGCTTTTTCAGCTGCCAGCTGCATACTCTCTCCAGCTGTTCTTCAAAACCTCTGTAAAATAACAACAACTTTGCCAGAAAATTAAGATACCTTTCTCTGTCTGAAGCACACCGCCCTTCTCCAGACACACAGACAAACACCCCTAACACACACACACACACACACCCTGCTCTCCCTTCCCTCAGCTCTACGTATACACTGTTTTTGTTTGGGTGAGGGGAAGGTTTTAATCTGAACTTTTCCCCCCTTTTCTATTTCTTTGCTTTGTCACTTGATCAGTTCCAGTTTTCTCCTCTCCTCTCCTCTCCTCTCCTCCTTTTTCAAACCCTTCAGCGCCTTGGGACGTGAAAGGCTCTGTACAAGTTGTTGTAGTCTTTCCTTCGATTGGAGTAACGGGGGTGAGGTGAGGAACGTGACGGATGCGGGATACGTGTTCAAATTGCCACTGGTGATGTTTACCGTGTGAAGTGTGGACAGTGAAGCCAGCTGTGCCAATCTCCCCCCCCCCCCCCCCCGCCCCTCACTACCTCCCATACTCCCAACCCAGCCTGTGGGCATGAAGCTAAGCCATGATTGCTCATCTGAAATGGCAGTGTGGACCCACAGGCCTAACCCACCAACTACAGTCAGCCACTGGATACAGCTCCAGTAACTATTGTACAACGAGGAAGCCATGTAGAAAAATAGTGTGTCCTCATTCTTTCTCCCCCTACCTCCCACTCTCTCCTCATCCTCTCTCCCTTCATCTTTTCTCCATTCCCCCCTCTCTCCTCATCCTCTCTCTCTCTCTCTCGTATCCCAGGCTCCACACCAGACGTCTCCAAATTGCTTCACAGAAGCCTTCGCTCTTCTGGGTCTGGCCTCCTCCTTGTCCCCCGAATCCTCCGCTCCACCCTCGGCGGCCGTGCCTTTCCTATTTTCAGGTCGGAGTGAAGGAGGGCGCTACATAAATCCAAGCCGCTGTTGGAAGTGGATTGACTCTGTGTTGTTTCGGTGTGTGGGCGGAACGGTCGGCAGCCGATCGCACGAGCAGCAACGGATTTGAAGTGACACAAATTATTATTTCCAAAAAAATCTATTCGCTAATATAATATAGTGCCACCTCCCGATTGTGTTAACAACACAGAAATGTGGAGTCCTGCAGCTCAGTGGTGAGAGCCTTACGAGAAACCTGGGTTCAATTCCAGGCAGGGCGAGTTTCCTTATGTATTATGTATGCGTGTATGCGTGTGTGTGTGTGTGTGTGTGTGTGTGTGTGTGTGTGTGTGTGCCTAATGATAATCCCTCAAAGAAAACAATAATAATTTGGTCATTCCAATCCACGGCTGTTTGTGGGGGACGGACGCTGCCGTGCGCAATTGGCTGCCACGTTTCGCCCACAAATATACAGTCAATTCATTTTACAGTATAATCTATGAAGCGCTTTGAGACGTCTAGGAAGACGTGGAAAGCGCTCTATCAAATGCAAGGATTATTATAATAATATTTTCAAAAAACTAGTGGATCTATCAGAAGAAAGCCCCGAATTAGCAACGGATGCAGTTTGGCAATATTGTACCAGTGGCAGTGTGTGTATATATATACAGTATGTATGTGTGTATATATAGAGTATGTATCCCTTTGATCTGTACTGATTGATGCAAGTCTTGGTGGGCCAATGTGGATTGTAATGTGTGACGCACAGGCATACGGTGTGTGTGTGTATATATATATATATATGTGTGTGTATCCAGTATGTGTGTGACATGTATGTGTATGTATGTGTGTGTATGTCTGTCTGTTTGTGTATGTCTGTCTGTTTGTATATGTGTGTATATACTATATATGTGTGCATATATATGTATGTGTGTGTATGTATGTGTGTATATACATATATATGTGTGTGTGTATATATACGTATGTGTGTGTATGTATGTGTGTATATACATATATATATGTGTGTGTGTATATATATGTATGTGTGTGTATGTGTATTTTTTTTTGGGGGGGTGTGGGGTAAGAGAGCTGAAGTAGCCATCATTGCAATGATCTGATTATGTGTCTCTGTCTCTCTCTCTCTCTCTCTCGCCTCTAATGCCATAATAAAGCCTGTCAAACTGTGGGTCACTGTGCTCTGCTCTTCATCCTAACGTTAAGAAGATCCCTGGCCAGAGAGAGAGGGAGGGAGAGAAGGAGGGAGGGAGGGAGAGAGAGAAGGAGGGAGGGAGAGAAGGAGGGAGGGAGGGAGAGAGAGAAGGAGGGAGGGAGAGGAAGGGAGGAAGGTGGGTGGTTGGGTGACTGATTTGACTGACTGACTGACTGGCAACACAGGCAGCCAGTGCGGATTAGCAGTCCTGCTCACAACTGCATCCAATAGATCAGGCAATTGCTCTGAGAGATAGAGAGACAGAGAGTGTGTGTATGTGTGAGAGAGAGAGAGAGAGAGATACAGTGGCAATAAGGAGGGAAGGTGGCCAATCTAGTGACTGCCTGAAGCTGGGTAAGGAGGGAGAGAGAGAGAGAGAGAGAGGAGGAGGAGAGGAGGAGGTGTTAGTTGGGCTGTGGACCAGGGTCTGGCTGGGGTGGGGGGGGGGGGGGTGGTTGTGTTTGTTGCTGGATGAAGGAAAGCGACACAGAGAAGATTGGAGATCCCTCCTGGCTTCATTGGTGACACTCTGTACAGCTAGCTACACACACTCACACATAGACACACACTCACATAGACACACACACACTCACTCACATAGACACACACCCTAGACACACACACACTCACTCACGACATAGACACACTCACACACTCACACATAGACACACACACTCACACACATAGACACACACCTAGACACACACACACTCACTCACACATAGACACACACACACTCACATAGACACACACCTAGACACACACTCACATAGACTCACACACTCCACACACACTCACACTCACACACTCACACATAGACACACACTCACATAGACACACACCTAGACACACACACACTCACACACACTCACACATAGCTACACACACTCACACATAGACACACACACACTCACACACACTCACACATAGACACACACACACTCACATAGACACACACCTAGACACACACACACACTCACACATAGACACACACACACATAGACACACACACTCACATATACACACACACACTCACACACACTCACACATAGACACACACACACACACATAGACTCACGCACACTCAGTGTAAGCTGCTTAACCCGTTTGTGTGTGTGTGTGTGTGTGAGAGAGACGCACACACAGAGACACACACACACGCAGAGAGAGAGATACAGAGACACACAGACACAGAGAGATCACAAACACCTAACTCCCATATGCAGAGGCAGAGAACAGAAGCAGAGACAGACAGAGGGTCGGTCAGAGAGGGACAGACAGCCAGCCAGCCAGACACACACAGAGAGAGAGAGGACAGAGACAGAGAGGGGGGAGACACAGAGAGACACAGAGAGAGAGAGAGAGACACACAGCCCTGATGCCTGAAGAACAGGGGGAATGAAACAACAGCGCAGAAAGCTAAAGCCTCATCACTCAATCCAGGATCTCACCTAGAAACCTCAGGCAGGAAAAAGGTTCCATTTGAATCCACCCACAGCTAATCCTTTCCCTTCCCTTCCGCAGTGCAGTTCAGAGGAATATTTTTTTTTGTGTGTGTAGTGTAGTATAGATTGTTTTTTTCTCCTATTTTCCTTTCTCTCTCATTCCATCTCTCTCTCTCTCTCTCTCTTCCTCCTCTCTCTCTCTCTCTCCCCTTCCTCCTCTCTCTCTCTCCCCTTCCTTCCCTCCCTCCCTCTCTCTCTTCTCTCTCCCCCACCCCTTCCCTCCCTCCCTCTAAATCTCGGGACAAATCAAGGAGGAAAAAAAAAGTTGTCAGTGATCTGATCTACATCTCTGGTGTGTGTGTGTGTGTGTTTCTCTCTCTCCCCCCCCCCCCCCCCCCACCTCCTCTCTCTCTCTCCCCCTTCTCCTCCTCCATCCCTAGCCCTTCCTTCAAAAGACAATCTATATTTTTTTTTGGGGGGGGGGGGGGGGGGGGGGGGGGGGGGGGGGGGGGGGGGGGGGGTTTGGACAATATTTTATGTGTAGATACATATATATTATTGGGGATTTATAACCATATTGGCAGTTCCGATGGATTTCCACTTCTAGGTTGCCCTCCCAAACACCCATGAGCGGAGATAGAGAGAGAGAGAGAGAGAGAGGGAGAAGATAAGTCAAGTGTGTGTGTATGTGTGTCTTATGTGTGAGTGTGAGAGAGAGTGAGAGCGAGCGAGAGCGAAGGCGAAGATGTCAACACCCGAGACTTGAGCTGCTGATGTGAATTACAGTCTCCCGTCAACCCCCCCCCCTCCCACCCATCCCCCACCATCCCGTCCCACCTCCCGTCCCCACCAACCACCCCCCCTCTACTTTCGCCATGAAAGTGCTGCGTAGGAAGGCTGTGCTGTTGATCCTGGCTATGTTCTCTTGGTCATCTTGACCATGTTGCACTTCGCCGACCACAAGGGCACCAAGGAATGCAACCAGGTCAAGTATGTTCCCTACCCGCTGCGCTACACCATGGACCATCACCACCAGCCCAGGCCTTCCCCTCAACAACAGTACCAGCAAGAGGCAGCACGTGTTTGTGTTCACCACCTGGCGCTCCGGCTCTTCCTTCGTGGGCGAGCTGTTCAACCAGAACCCGGACGTGTTCTTCCTGTACGAGCCCATGTGGCACGTGTGGCAGAAGCTGTACCCGGGGCGACGCGCTGACCCTTCAGGGCGCTGCCAGGGACATGCTGAGCTACCTGTACCGCTGCGACCTCTCCATCTTCCAGCTGTACAACGGGGGAGCCAACGTGACCAGCATGGGCATCTTCGGGGCCCCCCGCAACAAGGTGGTCTGCTCCTACCCGCTGTGCACCGCCCTTCCGCAAGGACGTCGTGGGCCTGATCGACGAGCACGGTGTGCAAGAAGGAGTGCCCGCCGCAGGGGCATCGAGCTGCTGGAGGAGGAGTGCCACCGCTACAGCACCATCGTCATCAAAGGCGTGCGCATCTTCGACCTGAGCGTCTTGGCCCCGTTGATCAAGGACCCCTCGGTCGGCCTCAAGGTCATCCACTTGGTGAGGGACCCCAGGGCGGTGGCCAACTCCAGGATCAAATCGCGCAACGGGCTGATCAGGGAGAGCCTGCAGGTCATGAGGAGCAGGACCCCAAGGGGAGGCGTTTGAAGGCCTACGACGGGTACCAGAGGAGCAGGCGGGACGCGGTGGACTATCACGCCCTGAATGCCCTGGAGGTGATCTGCAGCAGCATCGTGAGGACTGTGCAGACGGTCAGGGAGTCGCCCGACTGGCTGAAGGACAACTACAGGGTGGTGCGCTACGAGGACCTGGTGGAAGACCCCATCAGGTACCTGAAGGAGATGTACCATTTTGTCAACCTGACCGTCAGCGAGGACATCGAGAGGTTCGTGCTCAACATGACCATGGGCTCCACCTATTCCTCCAAGAAGCCCTTCAGCGTGACCTCCCGAAATGCCACCCAGGCCGCCAACGCCTGGAGGACCCAACTGACCTTCTCTCAGATCAAACAGGTGGAGGACTACTGCCAACAAGCCATGGACTGGCTGGGCTACGAAAAGGTCCAAAACCCAGAGCAAGTCAAGGATTTCAGCAAGACCTTTGTCACCAAACTGCGGTTTTAGATTATTTTTTTCTCTCTTCGCCCCCACCCCCCCTCACCCCCACCGCCCACCACCCCAAACAAAACAAACAAACAAGCGAGCGAGAAACCCGAGGAGCAAACCTGGTAATGAATTAGTTCCACCCATCTCTGAGATCGCTCGAGTTTGTGGTGGACGGACGGACGGTGCGAATCCGTTGGGTTTGTGAACGTGTTTGGTTCGATGTTTACCACGCGGACCCAAAGTGGGGTGTCATATTGCCGGGACTCCCACTTACGCAGACACACGGACACACGCTCCGCTCCGTCGCTCTTGTTGCCCACTCAGAGCAGAACTGATTGATATGACTGCTCTTCTAGGCAGAGATGCCCGTGGGAGATACTTGAATATTGGATTCAAATTGTTTGTATAAGGCTGTGTGTGCGTGCGCGCGTGCGTGTGTATGCGCGTGCGCGCGTGCGTGCGTGTGTATATATTATATATAATATATATATTCTGGTTTTGTTGTGTAATTAAGTTCCTAATTTATTATCAATTTCAAGACAAAGTGTGATGTTAATGGCATGCAGGTGTAGAATTGTGCTTACTTGCCAAAGTACATCAATCACGTCAGTATAGAAAATATTGTTCCTTTTCCTCTATTGCCTCCGTCCTCCCAATGACCAGTTTCCTTCTCTCTTCACACTGAGCCAAGTCTATTGCGAAAGCAAGTTTTTTTTTGACCGCTTACTGTGGGGTTTTTTCTTCTAAAAAAAAACTGTTGTGTCTGTCCGCAGACCCCCCCCCCCCCCCC
>CM068751.1:18567623-18648180 GCA_035084275.1 Hydrolagus colliei | reverse complement strand
TCCACACACACATTTTGTAATAAAATGTTTTTTTTTAAAAAAAACAATTGCACGAGTTGTGTTAGTGTTATTGAACTCGCAATATTTGCCCTTGAACTTTGGAATTCTTTCAAGACATTTTTGTCTCTTCATAACTTAATCCTACCTGCTGCTGCCAGTGCAATATTCTTGAATGTAATGCAATTTGGAATATGAACCGTGTCGAACAAAGTGTGTGATGGATTGTACCGAAATTACTATTTGAAGTGGTGGTGAAATGTTTTATTTATTCTTTTGGTTTTGCAGGTTGCTGTATTACTGCATTAAGTTGTGAAATAAACGCCCAGTAAATGTTATGTTACTGGATTAATTTGTGAATACTTGTGGCCAAGTAGATTCATTTTTAATGCGTGTCAGATCCAGATCAACGTGGCTTTGATGATGATGATGATGATAATAATAATTATAATGATTATGGATTGACAAAATAACTTGTTATCGGAATATCAACCACCTGTAAAATGTAGCTAATTTAGGAAGTGCAAACATACTATGAGAAGTAACGTCCATTCATGTTTAACTACATTTCCTCCACATTCATGCTGTATTTCACCCACAAAAGTATATTCTGTGAAGCTCTTTGAGACGTCTAGAAGACGTGAAAAGCGCTATACCAAATCAAGGATTATCATTAGCGCTTTTCACATCTTATCGACGTCTCAAAGAGCATCACAGAATATCTTGTAAAGTGAATATACTGTATATTTGTGGGCGAAACCCGACAGTCGATTGCGCACAGCTGTGTCCCCCATAAACAGTCGTGGATTGAAATGATAAATTTTCATTATTGTGGTTTTTTTGGAGGGATTATTATTAGGTGTGTGTGTGTGTGTGTGGAGTAAGGAAACTTCCCCAAGGTTTCGCCCTGACCTGCCTGGATTCGATCACAGGTCTCACGCTTGTAAGGCGAGCGCTCTAACCACTGAGCTACAGGAGCAGTGTTATTGGTCTGGCTGACGTATCACTGAAAACCACTCGACAGAATGATTTTAAACTGTTGTACCATAATAATAATAATCGTACATTTTGTATGGCGCCTGTCTGCATGTCCCTAGCCATTTCACTGGCGATATTGTAAAGTCTACTGCCTGTGTGCGTTGTGGGTGAATACCGCAGCCAATTTGCCCAAAGCAATGTCTCCTAAACCAGCATGGGATGAGCGACCAAGTTTATTCGGAGGGTTCTTGGGCAGAACATTGCTTTCTCCTTTCAATTAGTGCCATAGGATCTTTGAAAACCCAGCACAACAGGCAGAGATGGCCTCGGTTAAAGTCTCATCCAAAGGGCAGACATTCAACACCACTGACCTTTACATAGCGTCTTACACACTGGGAGGTCTCTTCAAAGAGCTCGAAAATACTGGCTGGGGTTGGAAAGAGCTGTAACGTTAATTGCCCCAACCAAGATTCTGAAATGAGAGAAGTATTTATTAACCAGCTGTAAAAAATAATAACAATAATAAACCTTGCATTCGATACAGCGCTTTTCACATCTTATCGACGTCTCAAAGCGCTTCAAAGAATATAGTGTAAAGTGAGTTGTCTGTATATTTGTGGGCAAAACGTAGCTGTCAATTGCGCCCAGCGGTGTCCCCACAAACAGTCGTGCATTGAAAATGACCAATTTTTTTTTTTTTTTGGGGGGGATGGGTTATTATTAGGCGTGTGTGTGTAAGGAAACTTGCCCAAGGTTTCTCCCTGGCCTGCCTAGATTCAGTTCTCACGCTTGTAAGGCGAGTGCTCTAACCCACTGAGCTACAGGAGCTCCACGAGGTCATTGTACAGTATTTTGTTGATCACCAACAGATCATCAAATACACAACTGTGGAAAACCACCAACATTTTCCTGGTACTTCCGTATGTGATAAATGTCACTCACTCGAGGCAAAAGGTCTCAGGGCAATTGGAATTTGTACAGTGTTCGGTTGACAGCAATTTTTCTAAGTGGCTCTGTTGGTATCAATCTGAAGTGGCGAAGATTTTCATTGGTTTTCTTCAAAAATACTATTACCTAAATTATCCATTCCACATAACAGATTTGCTTTATATTCTTACGCAACATGTGTCAACCTAATTTAATTATCGAACGGCGAGTCTATGAACCTACTTAGTTTCGTTCTTGTTCAATTTGGTTTCGAGTCACTAAATTTCCCATGCCTCATCTTAATGAGCGCAGTATTAATCAATAAAAGGCAAAAAAAATCAACTTTAAACCAACACTTTCTAGACGATCGCAAAACCCATCGCTTTCAGCCGTCTTCAGTTTCCTCATCCAAGAATTACTCCTTTGCCTCCCGTTACCAGCCGATTATTCTCCTGATGTGAAAGGTGCTGTGTAAACGTAAATCATTAATTTATTGTAACACATCCTCGGATTTGCTCTTGTTAATTAGCGTTATCTAACTCACAATTTTTTATCTGCTGTCATTTTATCTCCTTACAGTGCCTAGCGACCTCCCCCACCCACCCCACCGCCCGACTGAAAGCGTCCTGTAGCTCAGTGGTTAGAGCGCTCGCCTTACAAGTGTGAGACCTGTGTTCGAATCCAGGCAGGTCAGGGCGAAACCTTGGGCAAGTTTCCTTACTCCACACCCATGCCTAATAATCCCTCAAAAAAACCCACAATAATAAAAATTGGTCATTTCAATGCACTTCTGTTTGTGGGACACTGTTGTTCGCAATTGGCTGCCGCATTTCACCCACAAATGTACAGTCAATTCATTTTACAGTATATTCTGTGAAGCGCTTTGAGACGTCTAAAACAGCGGTTCTCAACCAGGGGTACATGTACCCCAGAGGGTACACAATTACTTTCAGGGGGGTACAGGTGGCGATACATTGATTTACTTAGCTCTCTTATTTAGTGTTTTATAGCTTTCCAGATTAACTCTCATTCCCCTCGTTTTGTATGTGCTAGTTATTTTGTTACATAAGAAAAACTTGGTCATAAAATGCAAGTGGAATGAGGGGGGTGGTTGTGTGTGTGGTTGGGTGGTTGGGTGGGGGTACACGATCATATTGAAAATTAACAAGAGGTACAAAAGGTTTGACAACCACTGGTCTAGAAGACGTGAAAAGCGCTATATCAAAATGCAAGGATTATTATTATTATGCGCAATTTCAACATGTTGGAGGCATGTTTGTTGCTTGATCTGTAATTGGGATTGCTTTATGAGTTATGAATATTGTTGAGTCCTATCACGTTAACTACCATACATTATTTTGTTTATAATATTGCTGACCTGTTACTTTCACTTGGAAGTTGTTACATAAATGTTTTTGTTGTTGTGGATGAATTATCCCCTGATGTTGCACCACTCAGCCTTCTCTGTAAATGCATCTAATTAAAGAGCTGATTCATTTAGAGGCTTGAAACATAAGACTAAGAATCGCAGAATGCTGTTACAAATAAAAGGTTGGTAATTATTATTATTATTATCAATAGCGTAAGTTTTGGAAGGTTTTAAATCAATTCATTTGGAGTTTCAAAGTTCAGTTTCCATAGGAACCTAGATATTGCTGGATGAATAAAGATATTCATCTTGTCCGCTTTCTACCATTCTGGTAGTTGTGTTTGTGAAGCTCCTGTAGCTCAGTGGTTAGAGCACTCGCCTTACAAGCGTGAGGCCTGTGTTCGAATCCAGGCAGGTCAGTGCGATACCTTGGGCAAGTTTCCTTACTCCACACACACACACACACACACACACACACACACACACGCCTAATAATAATCTGGCCCCAAAAAAACACAATAATAAAATTGGTCATTTGACTCCACGACTGTTTGTGGGACACTGCTGTGAGCAATTGGCTGCTGCGTTTCGCCCACAAATATACCGTCAAATTCACTTTACAGTATATTCTGTGAATGAGACGTCTAGAAGACATGAAAAGCGCTGTATCAAATGCAAAGATTACTATTATTAATAATAATGATTGATTGATTGATTAATATAGATGGTATTGTAGCATGCAACTACCCAGATAGTAGATAGATGACTGTGTTGAGTTTGTCTTTCAGTTTGTGCTGAGCTTGTTGACTTTGACTTATCAGTCCTTGTGAGGACGGGGCATATTTTAAGGAACAGTCACTGAACTCAAAGCGACACTTTTATCCCACATCCAGAAACGTTAGGATGAATAAAATAATATGACAGCAGGAATCTGAAGTAAGCATCACACATTGTCTTTAATTATTGAACAATATTCTGTAAACTCTGCCTAAAACTGCTTAAACACTTGGCAGCAGCCGAAAAAAATCACACTTATTATTATTATTATTATTGTGGTAGGGCAATTTACTGGTGGAGAATTTAAAAATGCACTACTGGGGAATTCCTTGGGGCAGATGACAAGTTTCTTCACCACATTTTAAGAACAATTCTCAGGTGGAGGAGATACAAGTGGCTTCAGAATTCCCCCCCCACCCCCCGAAAAAATAGTTTGATGTCAGCCAAACATTCCACTTCTCGGCCATTGTTTAACGGATGAACAAAATGTGATTCCGATCGACCCGAGAGCTTCTACCTCGATTGACATTCATCGCGAGTTGAGAGTCGTGCAGGGGAAAGTCGAGCGGTGTTTATTCTGCTTTTCGTGAGTCACTGATCGAGCCCTTGTTAGCCAGCGTGCAATGTGTTAGGACGTTGGACGAGAATATGATTGGATTTGGTTGCAGTGTCCCTCGTGGTGGAGCCAGCCTGCCAAGCCTCGCTGTCCAGGCATATTGCACGAAGAATAACCACATGTACAATGGCACCCAGGGCTCACGGAACTATCTCAGCCCCTAAAAGCCCATCAGTGAAAGGCTGCGAAATCTGTCGTTGGCCACTGTACAGAAACAAAAAAAAACTCACTTTGGCTCTTTCAGTTCCATGCGGTCATTCTATCAGTGGAAAATTGCCTCTGACTGTCAGGATACTTGTTGGATGAGTTCCAATTACAGTATTACAACAGTGTGTGTGCAATACTGGGCCGACACAGAGGCTTTTCATCTGACAGACTCATGTCCTGCTTATTCTGGCATGGGAACCTTTTCATTTTTCCCTGTTTTATTTTTGTTCTCGGGGAAGGAAGCTGGCAATTGCAACCGAGTTCTGCGCAGAAGGATCGAAATTGATCCCAAGAAAAAGTGAAGGCCTTAAAGTAGGGGAAGGAGCTCAAGTACTGTACAAGTCAAATCAATCAATCAATCAATCAATCATTTCAGCAATCAATCACTCAAAATTATCTTGGACCCCAGACCTGAATAATTCTGTCTTCCAGCTCAACTCATTAACTCTTCAATCCAAATGAGTGTTGAAGCTAGCCTATTGGTAATTGTCAGACTATAATAATAATAATAATCCTTGAATTTCATACAGTGTTTTTTCCCCGCCTTCTAGACGTCTCAAAGCGCTTCACAGAATACACTGTAAAGTGAATTGCCTGTATATTTCCATACACAATTGTTTGTGGGGAACACTGCTGTGCGTAATTGGCTGCCGCGTTTTGCCCACAGACATACAATCAATTCACTTTACAGTTTATTCCTTACAGTTCTATATCAACATGCAAGGATTATTATTTACTATTATCATAAATGTAAATTTGTTGCAGTTGTTCAGGGGAGAACGGAAACTGTTCACCTGTGCACAGCCAGAAGAGATAGAAATATCATAAAGCACTTACTGTGCTGTGTTAAAGCATTGCTGTGTTAAATTCCTGGGGAAATCCTGGATTAGTCTTGGCAAAAGAAACGGGTCAGTAATGATTGAAATCTTGCATTAAAAGAAGCTGTGAGAAGTCCCGAGTGTGTTTTATGGTATCCAAATTTCTTCTTTTGTTTTTCTGCATATTTTTGGGATCCGGATGCTTTCTCCGCGAGACAGCAACCTTTGAGCCGATTGAGAGTTGGAGGTAACCGAAAGCGCATTTGAGATCAAAGTTAATTTGACGTCAAAGTGAAATGATGTGTGGGCATTTAGACTGCAACATTTACATCCTCGGTACACGAGGAGAATCTTTGACAACTTACTATACAGGTACCTGAAAAGTGTTTCCAGGGCATTAAAGAAGGCATTAAAATCCCCCCAAAGTGGAAAGGCCTCTGGTTTGTCCCATTAGACCAGTTAGTCAGCTGTGTTACACAATGTAAATGTCAATGGAAAGTGGTTGCAAAGTAATTTTTCCTGGAACCACAAGGTACTTATGAAAGAATGATTTCCCTTCAACACTTTCACCTAATTAGTCAGAGAAGTGAACCGAGAGCAACATGTTTTTGTTATATAAAGAAAGCTGACAAGTGGATTTCAACAGATGGGCCGCCATATCAGTTTTCATCGTGAGGCGAGTTTGACGGCTTAGTGTCTACAGCATCGGAAACTCTTACATTGCGTAAGGCATTCAGACAACTTGGCTCCTAAAGTTGAAAGATTTGGGCGAAACGCAAAACAAAATGCAGATGCTGACAGCAGGCGACGAAAAACAGAAGTCGCTGGGGACACTCAGTAGGTCAAGCAGCGTTCGCGGAGTAAAGGAAAGTGCGCCAACGTTTCGGGTCCACGAGTCTTTGTCAGAAACCGCGTTGACTCACTTTTCCTTTCTCCGTAGATGCTGCCTGACCTTCTGGGTGTTCCCGTTTTTGTTTAAAGATAATTATAATAATATGATAATCCTTGAATTTGATGTGGCGCTTTTCACATCTTCTAGGCGTCTCAAAGCATTTCACGGAATGTACCGTAAGGTGAATTGACTGTGTGTTTGTGGACGAAACGCGGCAGCCATTTGCGCACAGCAGCATCCCCACAAACAGTCGTGGAATTAAATACATTTTATTATTGTGTTTTTTTTGGGGGGAGGAATTATTATTACATGTGTGAAGTAAGGAAACTTGCCCAAGGTTTCTCCCTGACCTGCCTGTATTCGAACACAGGTCTCACGTTGGTAAAGCGAATGTTCTAACCGCTGAGCTTCAGGAGCTCCACAAGATTTAGGAACTGAGCAAAAAAAAGTTATTCCCCCGTGAATTCAGGAACTTCATTTTGGGGAAGGACAGCCTGCTGTCTATGCCTTTCTGTCTCTGTTCTCTCTCAGTTTCTCCTTCCAACGCTGGATCACAAAATTGGTTGGGATGAAGAAAACCATTCCGATCTCATCCATCCAGAACACACACTCTACCTTCCCTTCCTCCCGTTACATTAAGCTGTTTTTTTAAATTAAAAAAAATAAGAGTTCAGTGCCCTGAACCACGCTTCCAGGCAACCTGTTACAACAACAAATTGCATTTATATATTGCCTTCCACGTCGGGCAGGACATAATAATAATAATCCTTGCATTTGATATTAGAATGTTTTTCACGACAGCTGAATCATTTTAAGAGATGACGTTTTAGTACTCTTCTGGATTATGATAGGCAAATATTAATAGACCATTTCCCTTGTTTGGTGAGTCACTGATGAGAACTATAAAATGTAAGATCGTGACTAAAAAGGGATTTGAAAAAATTCCAAATGCAGTGGGTAGTCGGAACATGCTGTGACATAAATCGTTATCAATAATTACAATAATCCTTGCATTTGATGCAACGCTCTTCACTCTTCTAGACGTCTCAAAGCGCCTCACAGAGTATTCTGTAAAGTGAATTGACTGTATACTTGTGGGCGAAACCTGGCAGCCGATTGCACACAGCAGCGTCCCCCACAAACAGTCGTGGATTGAAATGACTAATTTCTTTTTTTGAGGGATTATTATCAGGCATGTGGACTAAGGAAACTTGTCCAAGGATTTGCCTTGCCATCGAACCCAGATCTCTCGCTTGTAAGGCGAGTGCTCTAACCACTGAGCTACAGGGGCTCCACAAATATAATCAAGATAATCCTTTAATTTAGTGGAGCACCTGTACCAAATTGTTTCCTGAAATTTTCAGTAAAATATAGCGCCTGTGTATTTGTAGGCAAATCTAGTAGCTAATTTGTACACAGTAATGTCCCACAAATAGCTATGACCAGTTTTGTCTGAGGTATACTTGTCCAGGACTAGGGAACAAGCCTTGTTTCATCAGCCTGGAAAACAAAGACCGGAATGCAGGACTTGAACCCAAACGGTAGTTAGACTAAGGTGATTAGGTGATACCAAGCCTGTGTTTTTAAATCAAGGAGGAATAAAGCGTGATGTGGATACAGAGAATACCGTTGATTTGAGGAGCTGGGAATGAATGAGTCAGAACGGGAGAGCTTTAATTTCAACACTGAGGACACAGAGGGGAAACAGATTTCATTAAATGGCTCCTTTGGAGGATTAGGAGAAAGAGTAATAACAAGTTGTGGAGTCCTGTAGCTCAGTGGTTAGAGCAAGAGTCGCGAGTTCAATTCCAGGCAGGTCAGGGCGAAACTTTGGACACGTTCCTTACTCCAGAACGCCTGATAATAATCCCTCAAAAAAAACCCAATAATAAATTGGTCTTTTCAATCCACGACTCTTTGTGGGAACACTGCTGTGCGCAATTGGCTGCCATGTTTTCACTCACAAAACAAAATACAGGTAAACAGTCAATTCACTTTACAGTACATTCTGTGAAGCGCTTTGAGACACAGTCTAGAAGATATATCAAATGCAAGGATTATTATTATTATTTTAAATTATTTATTGTAAGTTAACGACACCAGTAGTATTTCAAAACGAAAGACAAGGAAGGTTGTAAAGGGAAGAAAGCGAGGTTAGGCGGCAAACTTCTAAAACTATTGTGCGTGTTTGACAAAAGGCACTTTCTGTTACGCCAAAACAGCGCAGGATTTATGTAAAATTCTCAGAAGACCAGAGTCCCCGAAACTATCCCTCAATTATAATAGTAACGATAATAATAATCCTTGCATTTGATATTGCGCTTTTCACGTCTTCTAGACGTCTCAAAGCGCTTCCCAGGATATACTGCAAAGCGAGTTGACTGTACATTTGTGGGCTTGCTGCTGTTGGCATCGGGGTCTAAATTCCTGAGGTAACATGACAAGCTAACCTGAATATTGTAATGAAATATCGAGGCAGGGGGGGATTGCAGCGTTTAAAAGTGAAGTCACTTTGCTCTGCCTGGATGGAGACTGAGCAAAAGCAAAGGTTCCGAGACAGGAATTAAACCCCCTCCCCTGCTTCAGAACAGTAAACACAGCTGGGCTAACCCTGACAGACACATGTTGCATTTCCAACTAGTTGATGCTGTAAGTTAAAGCAAACAGCTTATTACCTAATTTACACAGTGAGGGCACAGGAATTTACAAGGTTGGAAACTATTACAGCGCAAATGTTTTTAAAAAAATATACAATTTAGAAAAAAAAACTGCACTGCTCTCTCTGTCTCTCTCTCTCATACTACTTGCCTTTTGCTCACAAAATATACAGTCAATCCAGATTCCAGATATACAGTCAAGCAGATTCCGTGAAGCGTTTTGAGTCTCAATGATGTGATATGGCACTATGTGAAATGCAAGGATTATTAATATTATACGCGTGGATGTAATTCTTTGCCCAATAACTATCAATATAATAATGATAATAATAGTGCTTGCATTTGATGTAGCACCTAATCATGTCGTCGAGATATCTCAAAGCGCTTCACAAGTTATACTCTAAAGTGAATTGAATATATACATTTGTGGGCGAAACGCGACAGCCAATTGTGCACAGCAGCGTCTCACAAATAGTCGTGGATTGAAAATGACCAATTTATTATTGTGGTTTTTTTGAGGGATTACAGTATTATCAGGCGTGTGGAGTAAGGAAAATTGCCCAAGGTGGAATTGAACCCAGGTCTGAACCGCATTTAATCTGAAGCACAGTGATGGGTTTCCACAGATGTCAGGTGAAAACAAAAGTCATCACTTGTTGTGGTTATTATATGACAGATCAGTTCAGAGTAATAAAATAACATTTAAAAACATTTGAAAACAAATTTGAACGCCAGGTGTGATTTGGTAGCACGGTGAGTATAATTTTCATTTACTAGGATGTTGGAACATGATTATCCAGAACTCTGATCTTTAGTGTGTGTTTTGAGCAGCGGCAAAGTCAGCAGATGGGTTTTCATGATAAAGGCTGAACTCGTTTGAGAGTGTTTCACGAGGCCGACCTTGGTTGATTTAGAAGTTTCCTGGCAGAGAAGAAGTAAGTGGGTGAAGGAAAAACAGTGACGAGCGTTAGTCAAGTTTGTTCAACAATCCGAAAGCTAGAGCCAGGCCAAAGTTTGTAGAGGAAAACTAAGAATAATATAACGTAATATTAATAATAATAATCCTTGCATTTGATATAGCGCTTTTCACATCTTATCGACGCCTCAAAGCGCTTCACAGCTGTAAAGTGAATTGACTGTGTGCTTGTGGGCGAAACGCGGCAGCCAATTGTGCACGGCTGTGTCCCACAAACAGTCGTGGATTGAAATAACCAATTTTATTATCGTGTTTTTTTTTGGAGGGATTATTATTAGGCGCATGTGTGTGTGGAGTAAGGAAACTTGCCCACGGTTTCACCCTGATCTGCCTAGATTCGAACATAGCTCTCACGCTTGTAAGGCGAGCTCTCTAACCACTGAGCTGCAGGATTTAATAACTTGTATCTAAAGTTCATCTTTTCAGCAGTCACTAAGCACAGTGATGGTTTGCAAGAACAAACACATTGTAAGCAAAATGAGACTTCTTGATGGAAGCAATCTGTAAAATGTCTAATTGATATCACAAGGTTCACACATATGTGTTAGTTAGAACGATAAGCGCTTTGAGACGTCGATAAGATGTGGAAAGCGCTATATAAATGTAAGGATTATTATTATTATGATGAATTCTGCAAATAGTTGAAACCGAACAGCTGAAGGAGTGGACAATGTACGCTAGACAGTTCAGGTTTGACAAATA
The DNA here is from genome assembly GCA_035084275.1 of Hydrolagus colliei. Taxonomy (NCBI): domain Eukaryota; kingdom Metazoa; phylum Chordata; class Chondrichthyes; order Chimaeriformes; family Chimaeridae; genus Hydrolagus; species Hydrolagus colliei. The sequence goes on along the minus strand of CM068751.1, from coordinate 18,637,264 downwards.
AGATCTATTGTAGTTTTTACTCTGCTGCACATTCTTCCTGTGTGTTCTGGATGGCAGGTTTATGGATTTTATTTCACGTTCATTGTGTACCTCAGGACAGTTTTGCTATTTCTTGCTCGCTGTTTAGCTGGCTGATTATATTGGAAATTGTCTGTCAATTTTGAGTTTGCGAGGGTGTGGGTTCAAGTCGCGCTTTGGCACAGCAGCGGCCCCCATAAACAGTCGTGGATTGAAATGCCCAATTTTATTATTGTTTTTTTTTGAGGGATTATTATTAGGCGCGCGTGTGTGTGTGTGTGTGTGTGTGTGGAGTAAGGAAACTTGCCCAAGGTTTCGCCTTGACCTGACTGGATTCGAACACAGGTCTCACGCTTGTTAAGGCGAGCGCTCTAACCACTGAGCTACAGTAAGCTCCACATCCTTTCTTGGGATGTGATTTTTAAACCGAGGTCTATCCTGTCTGCTCTTCAAGTTGATGTCAAAGACTCCATAACACATGGAAGGAAAAGCGAAGCCAGTGAGTTTTATTTTCATCCTGGCCACCAAAGCCTTCAGAATAATCAACAATTCACATCAGCGTTGCTTGTGGGACGGGCGCAAAGCACAAATGACAACGCTATGTATTTGCCTACCAATAGCGGCCTAACCACAATAATTACAGTGAAGCCGTCAGAGATAATTTAACACGATGAAGCGCAATAAAAATACTTTTTTCTTTCTTCTAACTTGTAATTACCTGGCTGGCTCTCTCTCTGTATTGCAGTCAAACTGCCGAAAATATTTCGATCACGACTGAAGGACTATGTTTTCCAACAGATGGCTGTGGTGTAGTCAGATCCTTTAGAGAGCCCCATCGAAGGGACGCACTTGGTATGTTTCGTTGCAGCGCGATCTGAGTTTCGCATTCGATGGCATTTTGCCGGCATAATAATAATAATCCTTGCATTTGATACAGCGCTTTTCACATCTCATCAACGTCTCAAAGCGCTTCACAAAGTATATTGTACTTTAAAGTGAATGACTGTATATTTGTGGGCCAAACGCGGCAGCCAATTGCGCACAGCAGTGTCCCCCACAAACAGACGTGGATTGAAAATGATCAATTTTTAATATTGTGGGTTTTTTTGCACGGATTATTATCAGGCGTGTGCCTTCATGTCGGATGGCGCCTGTCAAGCACTTTTAGACATAGTCTAGAAGACGTGAAAAGAGCTACATCAAATGCAAGGATTATTATTATTATTTATTATTATACTCCTGACCTGAGCTTTGCCTCTGTAAGCGGGGGCACAATGCAACATTTCTATAAATTGGCAAGTTCTTTTTTAAACAAAGTCAATAATGGCTCCAATTTACTGTCAAACGCCTGCCAGTTAATGCCTATGTGTTAACACAGACCCCCAGGTGTCTGTTGTCCTGTCGTGGCGAGAATTTGAGGCAAAAGGCAGAGACACAGTTTTAAAATGAGAAAGCTTTGAAAATGGTAATAGTAATAATCTCAATAATTCTTGCATTCGATATATCACGTTATTGAGATCTCCCCTCATGGTACATTGTAAAGCGGATTGTCTGTGTATTCCGTGGCTGAAACGCGGCAGCCAGTTTGTGCTGAGCAGTGCCCCAACACACAGCCATTGAGTGAATTTGGAGGATTGTTGAAAATTAATTTGCGTAAGGTGGGAGTGCAGCCTGGGGTGTGTGTGTGTGTGTGTGTGTGTGTGTGTGTGTGTGGTGGGGTGGGGCGGGGGGGGGTTATTGGGTGTAAACACATTTTTGTTCATTGTATCTTATCATCCGAGGTAGTGAGTTGGAAGCCTTTCTGAGTCAGGAAGTGTGAGGGAGGAGAATTAACATATTCAGCTTGAGATGTATTATCGCTGAGGGACCCCTGGGTTAATGGCTGCTATTAATTTAGCTCAACAGCTCCTCCCAGCCAGCCAGCCAGCCTCGAGTACTGACGGTGCTTTCCCCTTAATCCCCGCTCCACAAAGCGAGGGCGGTTTTTAAGTGCCGGGGAATGGAAACGCTTCCTCGCTGATTACACCTGACGCCAGCGCACCAGCAATTCCCCCGTGATGCACAGCGTGTGGCGGACGCCGGTAATAATGATCCAGTTCGACACCAACCTCAACCTTATCAATATCTACTCTCCCCCCCCCACCCCCCCCCGCCCCACCACCCGCCCGCTGCCAGCGCGGTGCTTTCATTCCTCACGTCAGCTATCTTTTTCAATACCCGCCCCACCCCCCCCCCCCCTCTCTCTAAGTGGGATTGCCAAATAGTGCTGAATTATGGATAATATTTTGCCATGATTTACTTCCAGAGAGAAAGGTTGAGATGTATTTTATGTGACACAGCTGGCAGGAGGGAGCGCGTTCCGCGCCATCAATCTGGGAGGATTTCAAGCCGAACGTCTTCGAGGCAAAAGGGACAGTGTTGGAAACGCACATTTGCTGCAAAGCTCCACTGTTGCTTGATCGCTGTAGGATAAGAGTATCTCCATTCTCACATTAAGTGTTGCATGTTCTATGCAGAACACGAGTAAAGCTGGACTGATTTTAAAAAAACATGCGATTGGGGATCAATCTCCTAACAACAGTCATTTGTATTTTTACAGAGTGTTTCATGCCTAAGCACTTAAATACTTAAATATTCTGCTAAAATTTTGGATCATACATTCAAACAGCGCTGGAAGATTAGGGATCGTGTAAAGTGCTTGTGGAGCTCCTGTAGCTCAGTGGTTAGAGCGCTCGCCTTACATGCGTGAGACCTGTGTTCGAATCCAGGCAGGTCAAGGCGAAACCTTGGGCAAATTTCCTTACTCCACACACATACACACACATCCACACACACACACGCCTAATAATAATCCCTCCACAAAAGAATACAATAATAAAATTGGTCATTTCATTCCACGACTGTTTGTGGGGACGCTGCTGTGCGCAATTTGCTGCCGCGTTTCGCTCACAAATATCCTACAGTCAATTCACTTTACAGTATATTCCGTGAAGCGCTTTGAGACGTCTAGAAGATGTGAAAAGCGCTGTATCAAATGCAAGGATTATTATTACTAGTATCATTATTATTACATTATTACTGACACAGGGCAGCGTCTCAGAGCCCTCGGCATTATTCCGGAGTGAAAGCAAAGGCTAGCTCTGGGCTCGATCCCACCACCGACTGCTACCACACAACGGGAACATGGAGGCGCTGAACTGCCCTGTGGCCAAAATGGATGGAAGTAGAATAATCGGTTTAATCGGGATTCACTTCCTGGAGAGCATTCAACACCGAGATAGCGTCAACCCGGGGAGTTTCCCCGCAGGCACCGGGGGCTCCTGTAACAGCCTCGAGTCTCGTAAAATTACAATGAAATCTTTCCGAGGATGTTGGCGTTCACGGACAGCTGATTCCGCCAGGTGTAAATCGGCCGTGATATCCCCTCCCGCCGCCCTCGCCAACCACTTCCTGAGCTGAGAAGGGATTAGCTCTGATGCGCACGAGTGAGAGGGAGCTGACAGGTGAATTCTCCCGAGCTCGGAACGTAATCCAGAAACATGCAAATGCCAGCAATCAAGCTCGCGAATCAGCTATTATCTCCGACAGCGAAAACCTGACTCCACCGAGGCATCTAAACACTGTCTGTCGATGTGTTCTCGACGGTAAGAGACTGTTGCTTTAATCCTACCTATTCTCAGGGTACTGGGACTCGCAGGAAATTATAATTAAAATGATATTGGGATTGTGTCCTTGCAACCGCGAAAGGCACGAGATGAATGTTTTTCGCCCTCGCAAATATATACAGTCGATTCACTTTGCAGTACATTTCTGTGAAGCGCTTTGAGACGTCTAGAAGATGTGAAAAAGCGCTACATCAAAATGCAAGGATTATTATGATTATTATTGGGGAGGGGAAATATCCCCCAGGGTTTCCATTGCTGTCCAGTCCAGTGACCTCCCCTCTCTTCCTCCTGCTCGAAGGTGAGTACATTAGGGTGTTGTGTGTGCGAGGGCAGATTGCGAATACCCTGGATTGCGCTCGGTCCCCTCCGCAGGCCGATAGTAATCAGTGACCACTCAGGCAAGTTTCCCGCCGAACATGTAGCTCAGTGAAGAGTTAGCTCAGATGACAAACCTGGCAGGACTATTGTGATTGAAGTACACGATCACTCTCATGTTACGCAGAGGAAGATAGCGGAGTCCTGTAACATAGCACGCACGCCTCACAAGCGAGAGGACCCAGTTTTGCTTCCAACGCAGGACGAAACCTTCGGCAAGTTTTCCTACACCGCGCACCCATGTTTACCTAGTATTGCAGTAAGTAGGATGATAACCCAGTTGTTAGTCAATCGGGCAGATTGCTTTGTTGGCGGTAATAATCCCTTCAATAAATAAATAAATAAACGAGTCAGTTAATTCACGACTGTTTACAGGAACACAAACTATACAGTCAACTCTCTTTACAGTATCTCCTGTGAGGTGCTACATAATGATAATTATCCTAATCATATATGAACTGCAAGGATTATTATTCCATGGTAGGGGAGCATAAATTGTGTCTATAAACTCGCAGTGAAACAAAATAGTCATTTGCGTCTGTCTAAAATCCGCGGCAACACATTGTCCACTTCTTAATGAATATGTGGCGAGACGCACGACTTTTTATTCCTCCTACGTTCGGTTTGTTTTTGTGTTTTTCCCTTCAATGGGAGAAACTTTTTGTGCAAACTGGTAACCAGCGTTCTAGCTGCGATGTGGCTCTGTGCCCAGCACTGTCTGTTCAGAAGCATTCTGTCACCAAACACTTTGCTCGCCTACTGGGGCCTAATTTCATTAACGTATCTGGGGAAAAAAAAGCGCAAACCTACTGGTCGCTAACTGAGATGTCTGACGGTGCTCTTGAGTGCTCATACTTACGGAGGTAACCTATTCAGCACTTTGAGACTCGAACAGTTTAACCCGGGTACAGTACAGTATAAATGGTGTCTTAACGGTGACATTCAACAGCACTGCCTGGAGAAATGAAAATCCAAACAGATTGTCCAACAGTAGGACGGTAGCAATTATTCCACGGCTAATTTCTCAGTTCCGCTCGGTTTTGGTGTAAATGACAGGGCGACAAAGGTACCGTCACTCTGCATTCTGCGGCAATCTTTTCCAGGAAGATTATTTTCTAATAAGGCGCCGTTTCATTCTTTTAATATCTTTGAAGTGTCAAGCGGGTTGCTCTGTGGGAAATAGAAAACAGCTGCTTTCTTGTACGCCAAAAATTGCCTACAGGTCAGGGCGAAACCTTGGGCAAGTTTCCTTACTCCACAGACACACACGAACGCACACACACGCGCCTAATAATAATCCCTCAAAAAAAAACACAACACTAATAAAATTGGTCATTTTATTACATGGCTGTTTGTGGGGGACGCTGCTGTGCACAATTGGCTGCCACATTTCGCCCGCAAATATACAGTCAATTCACTTTACAGTATATTCAGTGAAGCGCTTTGAGACGTCTAGAAGACGTGAAAAGCGTTACATCAAATGCAAGGGTTATTATTATTATTATTACTACAGAGAGCAATGAAACTCAAGTGTTCTGCATTGTTTCTGGCTAAGCTTGTTTATTATGAGTCGTTATCAAGGACATATAAATCTGACTGATGGGTTTATAGAAAAATTACAGGCCTATCAAATATTAACTGGGATGTTTATTACAGAATAATGGGTTGACTTTCAAAGCTAAAATGTTTTTAAGAGTCGTTGCTCTCGTCCGCGTTATACAGCCACTGCTCACTATGATTCAAGGGCTAACGTTCTTGTTTTCTCTCTTTGTCACCCAAGGTTCAGACTTGTTGGATGTGACTCCTGACTCAAAAGAAGTGTCACAGATAATTTGGGGGCGTGGATAACTGACATCCCATTCCTTTCCAGTTGCTGATCCAAGGTAATGCCCAATCTACTGTACTTACACAATCTAATAATAATTAGAGAGACTGCGATTACCCCATTGGTGCCCTGATCACAAATCAACTATGTTGATCGGATATTCAAAATGTATTGATCGAAACCTTGTTCCCATGTTTTTTTTTCCTCTTGGCTTTGAAGGTTTGTGTGTGGTGGCCGGGAGTAGTGGGTCTCTGGGCTAAATGGCCTCTTTGTATGTTAGGCTAAGGCAAGTGAGTATCAGCCAACATATCAATAAGCGGAACCAATCATAACTGAGCCAATTCTATAACAGTGTCATCTTTGCATGCGATTCTCTCCAATTAACCAAATTTGTTGCGGACAGTATTCAATGCACTGGAAAACTTCATACCACGACAGCAATCCATTTCTATAAAAGGCTTTTTGTGTCAACTTGCTTTCTGCTCAATATTTTCGACTCCTTATGATTAGATCCGCCAACAAAGGACCAACTGGGCGACTGAACAAAGATCTGCAGGTTTTATTTGCAGCCCATTGAAAATGTGACCCCCAAAACAACCATTTTGTAGCCAATGTTGTGTGCTTATAAAGATTCGAGTGTACAGACAGAGTCATTCAATACAAATCAGTACAAAGTGGAAATCTGCTGCCACTGTTGTAAATCATAGAATTATACAGCACAGAAGGAGGCCATTCAGCCCATTGTGTTTGTGTCTGCTCTTTGAAAAGAGTTGTCCAAATCATTACCACTCCCCCCGCGCTCTCCCCCACAGACCTGTCCTCCTCAAATAACTATCTACTTTTCTCTGAAAAAGCTGTTATCGAATCGGCTTCCGCCACCCTTTCAGGCAATGCATTCCAGATCCCAACAACTGGTGCGTGAACATTTTTTCTTTTAATAACTTTTTAAAAAGCGTTTTCCTAGAGTTAGCCACCCAATCGTCAGTGGAAAGCAGTGTCTCCTTGTTCACCGTATTGAATCCCCTCATAATTTTGAAAACTTCTATTATACTAGTAACCCTTAATAATCCGTGCATTTGATCTAGCACTTTTCATGTCTTCTGGATGTCTCAAAGCACTTAACAGAATACATTGTAAATTGAATTGACTGTATATTTGCGGGAGAAATGTGGCAGCCAATTGCGCACAGCAGTCCCCACAAACAGTCATGGATTGAAATGACCAATTTTATTATTATGGTTTTTATTTGGAGGGATTATTATTCGGCGCGTGTGTGATGATGCTGATGCTGTGTAAGGAAACTTGCCCAAGGTTTTGCCCTGACCTGCCTGGATTCGAACACAGGTCTGACGCTTGTAAGGCAAGTGCTCCAACCACTGAGCTACAGGACTCTGGGTAACATTATGTCTCCTCTTAACTTTCTCTGCTCCAGGGAGAATAATCCCATCTCTCTAGCCTCTCCTGTTTGTTGTGCGGTATATAATTTCAGGTCCCATATCATCAGCTTTAAACATGAAAAAACTGGAGTGGATCGGGGATGTGTGGTGTACAACACTTACAATCGAGCATTGAGGTGCCATTCAGTACAGTAGCCATTCAAATGCGTTGAAATAGACAGAAATAGCATCTCGCTCTTGGAAGGACAGGTAGATCCCACTTAACATTGCTTTGGTCAATGTTGTTTTTTTATTACGTTGCAGATACGTAGAGGAAGATAGATGCACTTAAACGTTGCGACGTTCGCTCTTACGTCTTTTGCGCGGGTGGAAACAAACTACTTTGGGTAGCGTAGGCGTAGTACATAGACACTGAATGTCTGGTATTCTTGCGCTGGTTCGCTTAAAGTCGTTATGCTTAAAGACGCACTTTTAGAGAACACAATTGCGACGTTAAGCGAGGACTAAATGTGCTTTAATAGTAGCTGATGCTGTGTTGATTAATGCATTCATATTAGAAATCTGGATAGACATCTGCTTGAGAGCAGTATTGAAGCCGACGGGGAAAACACAGACAGAGATGAATAAATACTTTAGATTTACAAAGAACATACAGCACAGAAATGTGCCACTCAGCCCAGCCAGTGCATCAAAAGGTCTGAAATTCCATCGAGCCTTGGCCCGAAAGACTACTCTTGTCCCCAAATTTCACATCATTGCCGAATTGTGGAATTGGAAAACTCTAAGGTTCTAAGCACAAGAAAGAAACTAAGAAAGCTGGGAATGAGATTAGGTTTGGGGCCAACAAGTCTGCCTTCCCAGTCTATGGCTAAATAACATAGTTGTGTTTTTTTTTGAGGGATTATTATTAGGCATGTGTGTGTGTGTGTGTGGGTGTGGGTGTGGAGTAAGGCAGCTTGCCCGAGGTTTCGCCCTGACCTGCCTGGATTCGAACACGTGTTTGTAAGACGAGCGCTCTGACCACAAATATACAGTCAATTCACTTTACGGTATATTATGTGAAAACGCTTTGGGACGTCTAGAAGATGTGAAAAGCGCTATCCATCAAAATGCAAGGATTATTATTATTATTATTATTATTATCCTACTTAAGAGCCTCCAGACTGAACGATCAAAAGTATGTTCTCTCCTCGGAGGGACGCGCCCCGCTAAGAGAATTTCGGTGTGAGTAATCGAGAGCTGAGGCTTTATTACAGAAATTGTTCATCGGCAGAGTCGTGAGAGAGAAAGAGCCTGTCATCTGCCCGCTCACTCACCCCGGATCTCCCAGAAAGAAGAAAAACAACAAAAAAAGCCTTAACAAAGATAGCTTATTTTCTTCGGCAGCTCATGTACCATGTACGTACTCACTTTACACCACTCCATAGGTCAGGACATTGAAACGCACAAGAGCTAACACAACAAACAGGGAAAGTGAGTTCTCTCCCTTTTATCTGTCGGGGCCTATTTTGTGACTGAGCTGCTCTGTGCGGAGGTGGCCAGCCATCAAACACGCACACACAATTTTTCCCCCCAAACTGGTCATTTCAATCCACGACTGTTTGTGCGCAATTGGCTGCCGCGTTTCGCCCACAAAATATACAGTCAATTCACTTCACAGTGTATTCCGTGAAGCGCTTTGAGACGTCGATGTGAAAAGCCGCTGTATCAAACGCAAGGGTTATTCTTGTTATTATTCTTATTAAAGTGGGCTCGAATGTACAATGGCTGATTGTTGCATTGTATAGAACCAAACCAAAGGAAGCTCCAAAAATGTAACCACAGAGTTTTAAAATAGAAACGGGCGCTTTCATCTGTAAGACAGGAATTTGTGCATTTGTTTTGGTGGATAATTTAATGGGGCAGTGTGTGTACTGCCTGATTCACTCCCGGACACCAGCTGGGATGGCTATTTCTGTAAAGGCTGAATGGCGAGAAGTATGACTCACAAGACATGGATGTTGTAAGTGCTAAATTTTGTATTTATTATTGTATTAAATGCAACCGATATTTTGCCCGCAATAATATTCAGTCAAAAACATTTGCCGGCGCTTTGAGATGCTACGACTATGTGATAAGGCGCTATAATCCGACGCAAGGATTGCTATGACGATTGCTATTAATAATAAACAATACACGTGTCATTCTGATGTAAGGCTAAATGTGCTGAGTAGACAAGTAAATTGCGAGTCTGCTTATACTATATATTCTGGCTGATTCCATGCGTCCCTTTTAACCCAGTGAGCAACAACAAAAACAACTTCGATTTATATAGCGCCCCCCACGCCGGACGGCGTCTCAGAGCGCTTCACGAATAAAGCAACATGAATAAAAGGTAACTTTTCATCCCTTTTTGGTCCAACGCTTACAGCGGCTTGGGATGTCCTCCCGACGTGAAAGGCACTGTACACGCTTAATTGTGTTGTTGTTGACACATCAGGAACCCTTCGTCATACTTAAAAGTAACTAGATCAGTTTGAGAGTTCGATGTTTGACATGTAAACGTGGAAATTTCCAGGTCTGGAATGGAGTACAGGTAGACCTTGGTTAAATTTGCTTTGTTATTATATTGATACACAGAGGAACATATGTTAATTTAATGTAATGACATTTGCTATTACGTCATTCGCGCGGGTGGAAACAAACTACTTTGGGTAGCGTAGGCGTACACAGACACTGAATATCCGGTATTCCTACGTGGGTTCGCTTAACAACTTGAAGCGAGGACTAAGTGTACCTAATCTCGCTTTGTTTACCTAATTCCGGAGAGTATCAGGTGTGGATTGACAGAGAACCAGGTCTTGGGAACCCCAGCTCTTAGGGACATCCTCCCGATTTGAAAGGCGCGATACAAATGTCATTTGCTGTTATTGTTGTGTGTGCTGGAATACCTTTGGGAGTTTTTACATCGGTTGAAATAGCACAGCTGGCCATCAAAAGCACTGTTCTTCTAGGATCACCCTCCGCATTAGGGCTTTGACTTAATGACTTGCTGGGTAAACAAGAGCTGTGTGGGAAGTCCGCTTTCCTCCTTTTATTTCCTGTCTCTGCGGGGAATGCTGCACTCCCAACACTCCCACGATGGAGCTGATACATGCAGGTGGGAGGCTTAGAAACAACAACAACTTGGATTTGTATAGCGCCCTCACTCCACACCGAATGGCGTCTCAGAGCGCTTCCCAATAACGCCAGGGGGAGCGGGGAAATAGGTGACCGAAAGCGCGGTCGAAAATAAAGGTCTTTAGTCGAGAACTGAAGGTAGGAAGGGAGGTGGGGGGTGGAAGGAGAGACAAAGGGAGTGAGGAAGGGAGTTCCAGAGTCTCAAACAATGACATTGACAGCAGACAGGTGCTCATTCAAAACCCACAAACACAACCCAGAAAGTTTGGCGAAGAAAGTTGAAGGCACTTCAACCAGGATTTGAAAGCGCGCAGAATGCATTAGGCTTCTACTGCTCGTGAGATTGCTCTACTTTTGCCTTCTTTTTAAAAAAAGAAAAGATAAAAGAACATTTCCCATCAATTTAGACCTGAGGATTAACGCGCAGGAAGTGTAGTCCCAGTAACATCCCAGGTGAAGTGTAAACGCGTCTCCACCGGGAACAGCGGCAATAAGGCACCTGGGTGGCAGTGACAGTGGTAGCTTTTGAGGCTGAAGCCAAGGGGATTGCTTCATGGCAGAACGCAGCCTAGCCCTTGTCTTTACTCTGCTCTCAGCCAGTCACGTGTGAGAGTCAGTGCGGTCCCCCAGCGTGTTGGCCAGTGAGGTGGGTGCGTCCCCGGATCTCTTGATCAGCCTTGAGAACCGCCTCCTGACGAAACAACAATTCCCCATCAACAAACCAATGTCCTTTTCTCACTCTCTGAGTAAGCATCTGCCCTCTCTCTTGACTGCCGTGGGAGGGATCTGAGCCGTGTTGTGCTGAGGGCTGCAGAGGACGGGACTTGAGAGCGACCGGCATAGTTGATTGTCCAAAGCTTATATCTTATTTCCTTTCAGTTTTTGTTTTACTCCAAACACCAGGAACGTCCCAATAGTTTGTTCAGTTTAGGGGAGAGGGGCCTGTGGGCAGCTCAGTTCCCGCAGCTGAATGATGTCGAACGTTTCTTATTTGGTCTCCGTCGGAGCTAACGGGGACCTCTGCTCTGTCCTCGAAGTTCACCGACAGCTCATCGTTACTGATGATGTATTGAGTGTCGTCCTCTTTCGGATTATTCTGTGACGTCAAAACAGGACACGATTAGAATAACATTCTCGGGAGACCACGGTTACTGCCACTACAACCCGGTTTGCAAGAACTCTCTCCCTCAATTATAATAGCAATAATAATAATCCTTGCATTTGATTGTAGAGCTTTTCATATCTTATCGGCATCTCAAAGAGCTTCACAGAATATATTGTAAAGTGAATTGACTGTATGTTTGTGGGCGAAACGTGGCAGCCAATTGTGCACAGCGGTGTCCCCAAAAACAAGTCGTGGATTGAAATGGCTTTTATTATTGTGGGTTGTTTTGGGGAGGGATTATTATTAGGTGCGTGTGTGTAGAGTTAGGAAACTTGCCCAAGGTTTTGCCCTGACCTGCCTAGATTCGAACACAATTCTTCCACCTTGCCCCCTCCTTCCTCTTCGACCCTGCCTATGGCCGACCCCCCCCCACCAATCCTTCTGTCTCTGCTCGTGCTCAGCCATTGTCGGGCACTCTGGGACACTGCATGAGGGGAACTATATAAAGGTAATATAGGTGTTGTTACTGCTTCCAAATGCCTGTTATCCCATTGCGTAGATCTCCCTGCCAAAAGTCAGCACAAAGAAAGGAACACGCTGTTGTAAGATATTACTCAATCACATATATTTTACATTTGAGACCCATAGGTGAAGGGCCAAAGGTCTATAAGTGTTGGGACACTGCCAACATTGAAACAAACTGAGGAGCGGAGGAGAAACATTGAGGACTGGGAAGGGTTAGGTGATGCCAAGCTTGGATTTTGAGATAACCTGAAGTGAGGGAGACTGAGAGAGTGAGGGGTTACGCAGGTTTGAGGTAGGGTCAGGTTATCTTATAGCCAGAGAATGAGACGAGGCAGACAGTGCGATGATGCGGGGAGGGGGATATGGGAGTGGGATGATGTTTTCAAAGCTTTGGAAGGAACCAAAAGACTTCAAATCGGTTTGTATCTTGAGTATGAAGTCAACATTAACTTAAGCCATCGGAGTCAATCACAGAAAACATTTCCTGTTTTTCATAAGCACTGAATTGCAATGGACTATACCATTTCTCCTTGACTCCCACTATCCCTACCTCACTCCCAGAGCAGCTCATACCAGCACCTAACGCCTTGAACATCTCCAGGTGGGATTTCCCTGCTCAACTGCCTTCCAGCTCAATCTCTCTTCTCCTCCATCCGCTCACCCCCACTTTCCTGATGCAACAACTTGCACATATTTAGTGTCCCAAATGCAGGGTAGTGTCTCAGAGCACAGAGATACACACACACACACACACGCGCACACTAGATTATCCAGAGCTCCTCAGTGTACGAGGCTTCACACAAGTCGACTTGATATGACTGTATCTCCTTGTGTGGGTAGATCTACGACAAAATCCAATTGTGTTCTCCACCCCGATCAAAGCTGATGTCAGGTAGGCAGCAAAAAGATTGATTAAATGCAAAAACTGTCTTGCTGGCCAGCTTGGCATTTGAGCAAGACGTTCTCACCATCTCCACCTTAAACCGATTAATGGTGACCTGATTTCGGGCAGAAGCTGGGCTCTTGTGGCTTCCCTGTTAAACTGCTAACTTGGATAATAATGGTAATCTGGTAATAATACCAAACCTGGCATTTGATGTATCGCTGGATTGACTGTGTATTTTATGGGAGGACCACGGTAGCCAATTGCGCACATGAGTGCCCCCCAAAACAGCCATGAAGTGAGTGACCAATTTAATGTAGGGGATTCTTGGGTAGGACACCAGAGAAAGAAACTCCTTTCTCTTTTTGAATTGTCCCACGGGATCTTTAATATTTGCCTGAACAGGTGGGTTAATGCCTTGTCCAACGGATGTAATGATACGCGACCACCTAATTGTTCTGAAAGGCAGGTTAGAGGGAGTCTCTCAGCTCAGTACAGCATGTACAACGGTTCCCCAGGGCGGATGCCTGGCTGAACCCATCTCCGTTAGCAATTTGATTGCTCTAAAGTGGAGGGTTGTTAAGGCAATCCATTGCTTTACAAAACAGTTGCAAAACGCTATTCCACTATGGAAACCTGTAATGGATTTTTCTTTGTTTTAACAAAAAATTGCACCCAGTTCAAAGGAATCAATGACTTACTTGATAAGCTTGAGGGCTCGTCAGGAACCTAGCGATTGGCCCACAGCACTTTGGCAGGGTAGAGGTGAGTGGTGGACCAGCATGCGTCAGAACTGGCTTTAAGTATCTGGCAACATAGTTAAGGAAACAGGGTTTGACAGTAAACCTGCAAGGCAAATTGACACAGAGTTAAACATTGGAATTTATAATCATAAATAATAAGAATAATCCTTGCATTTGATATAGCGCTTTTCACATCTTATCCGCGTCTCGATGCACTTCACAGAATATACTGTAAAGTGAATTGACTGTATATTTGTGGACGAACCGTGGCAGCCAATTGCACACAGCAACGTTCTACAAACAGTCGTGGATTGAAATGACCAATTTATTTTAATTTTTTTTTTTTGGTGGGGGGTAGGGAAGGAGGACACGGATTATTATTAGGCATGTGTGTGGAGTAAGGAAGCTTGCCCGAGAGTTTCGCCTAGAGAATATGTGAGTTTAAAGTTCCCGATGAGGGTCTGGAACACACAACTTGCCAACTCGGAGGCAAAAATGACATCAATTGAGTTAGGATGACATGCACCACACCATAAAAACCTGCACTACAATGTGTTACAGTGCTCTAGTGTTCTGAGCTGCCTCTGAGACAGACCTGGTGGTTAATAAGGGCATTCGAGTTGATCTATATATACACACATCCAATCTGCTATAAAGTCTGGAGATTAGTAGCACTGTAACTGCACTGTCTGATTAGGTGTAGCTGGTTATGTTTCTCCCTCTTAAATGTTTGCCCGTAGAGATTTCCCACAGGTACTTTTGTTTTATTTGAACACTCACATCCTTCGGACAAGAAATGAAACTAACGTTCCGTCTGCTTGTTTAGGTGGATATTAAAGATCCCAGGGCACTATTCGAATCGAGAAGGGAGTTTCTCCCGGTGTCCTAACAATCCCCTTAGATAAATTTAGCTTGCAGTTCAGGATCTCGTCTAATCCCCCACCCCATGCACCCACTGTCCCCAACTTGAGTCTGAAACAGATTGTCCAGCGCCTTGTGACATCCTCCTGATGTGAAAGGTGCTATACAAGTGTAATTTTGTTGTTATTATAATAATAATAAATAATAATAATCCTTGCATTTGATATAGTGCTTTTCACATCTTATCACATCTCAAAATAGCTTCTCAGAATTTACTGAAAAGTGAATTGACTGTATATTTGTGGGCGAAATGCGGCAGCCAATGAATTGAGCACAGCCCCACAAACAGTTGTGGATTGAAAATGACCAATTTTACTATGGTGTTTGTTTTTGGAGGGATTATTATTAGGCGTGTGGAGTAAGGGAACTTGCCCAAGGTTTTGCCATAATCTGCCTGGATTCGAACAAGTGTCTCACGCTTACAAGGCGAGTGCTCTAACCACTGTTGTAATGTCTGGGCTGATCAACCACTAATGTGGTTAGAATCAGCATAATTAAATATGTGCAGCTTGACACTAGGTCATTTTCAAACCAGATTCCAAAATGAAACCAGCCTCTGCACAAGAGAGACAGCAAAATATTGGCACTAAAGACTGTGATACTGCTGGGTTCTGCATTGTGTTGGCGGTGGTGAGAATTGGAACTATAAGAGTGAGGTTTCTCTTCTGAAAGTTGATGCTCAACGAGGAGATCGATTGCAGGAAATGAAACAAAAGGCACCACAAGTTATCATTGGGCTTGGGGTTATTCTGCGATGAAAGGTGATCATGTCTTTCCTCCCCACCCCTTCAGAATAGGGGAGGAACAGAAAGATCTTGGCCCCTCGAAGCCAGTGACGTCCATGTGATGTTTCTAACTATACAGTTAATTCACTTTACAGGATATTCTGTGAAGTGCTATCAGACGCCTCAAAGACTTGATAATAAAGCGTTACAGATGCAAGGATTATTATTGATATATTCTTGGAATCAAGGGCTCTCGGCCTTTCAGAAAGTGGCATTTATGATTAAGCGTGGAACAGAAATTACTCAAACGACATGTAATCTAGTCTGCAATCTCGACAAGTGTCAACTTTCTTCCATTTTTCAAGGAAACTAGTCCCTCACTGGAGTTGAGAGGGCGAGGTAACCGTTTACACATTAACCGGTGCCACAGGAATTGCAGAAATTCCCTCATAGCATCGCTCTCACGCAGCTGGGACATTTCTGCATAAAATAACTTAATTGCGTTCAGTACATACATGTACTGTTAAAACTTCCTTGATCTCTTCCCTGAGAAGCTGACTCATTTCCCAATGCCCCACAGATAGAGCCATCACAGGGAAATGAGTAGTCACAACTGTCTGTATTGTGGTAAGGTCTGCAAATCAAGTATGGATTAAATGGACGCCGCGGGGGGGGGGGTGGGGGGCGGGTGAATCGACGTTAAAAAGACGGATTGCAATCATTGGGAAATGCATGGAAACCCCGAATTGCTACAAAACGCCTGTAAATTGTCAGCCAAATATGTCCTCGAAGCAGAAAGTATATTGGGATTTTCAAGTGATTCTCTCGGCATCTAGATTGTCTGCAGAGCAGTCGGATTTTGACAAACGTCCTTAACTGTAGTCACTTCCTTGAAAAACAGAAACCCACATCGTATTCCTTTCCTTTCTGTGTTGCAAAGGTGAGAAGAAACTGAAGGGACTCGGGTATTGTGAGGGGCTGGTAAAATGAGGTTGTAATATTAATCATAATAATCCTTGCATTTGATATTGCGCTTTTCACATCTTATCGACGTCTCAAAGCGCTTCACAGATTACACTGTTGAGTGAATTGCCTGTACATTTGTGGGTGATATTAACGCGGCAGCCAATTGCGCACAGCAGCGTCCCCACAAACAGTTGGGGATTGGAATGACCAATTTTATTATTTGGGGGGTTTGGGGATGGATTGTTATTAGGTGCTGTGTGTGTGTGGAGTAAGGAAACTTGCCCAAGGTTTCGCTCTGATCTGCCTGGATTCGAACACAGGTCTCATGCTTCTAAGGTAAATGCTCTAACCGCTGAGCTACAGAAGCTACACTCCTTACAGCAGGGTAGGTGAAGGGGTGATTTGATTGAGGAAATCAAATCAAGGAATTGACAGGTTCGATAGTGGACCATTCTGTCCTCTGCTAGAGGGGTCACAAAGATAGAACCTGTCGTTCACAATCAGACTGTTCCACGGGACTTTGCTGGGCGCAAACTGGTTGCTACAGGGTCACTACGCTTTATAATATACCCTGCAAAGTGCTTCACAACGTCCTCCCGATGTGAAAGGTACCACTTGTAGGGATTAGTATTATTATTCTTGTGTATTATCCATTACAAGGGGTCACAGTATTAATATCAGAGCCAGGACAGTTAGAGCTGAGGTCAGGAAGGCATTTCCTCACACAGAGGCCTGTCCAGTTGTGGAAAGCTCTGCATCAGAAGAGGAGACGTGGAATCAATAAAGAAATTAAGAGAGAGAGAGAGAAAGAGGACAGATACTTGGGTAGCAGAGGTATTAAAGGATTTGGCCAAAGGGCAGAACATTTGAGGTCTAAAACAAGCAGCTAAAATCTGATTTAAAAAAATAATGCCAGCCAAAATAATGGCCTCCGCCTATTCCTGGGTTCTTCATAAAGAGACATGCCCTCACCACCGTCACTGCAGAAACACAGGGCATTATTTCAGTGGAAGAAAAACCGAACCAGTTGATTTACAGAGCGCTGGACTTGAAATCAAACCTTTCCGCTAAAAGAACCATTTCACTAAAATTAACTACCAACCCGAACCTCTGAAGGCTCACACACGTTTGTCAATAATGATTTTGCTGATAGTGTACTTAGAACGCTGCAATCATGTGGTGCCGGAGGGGAGGTGGGGGAGGAAGAGGGGGGGGGGGGTTGTGTGGAGAAGTGGGCTGAAAGCTCGTTGAGATAAGCAAACTCGTTTTTCACTGTCTGGCTGTTGAACACTGCAGCTACAGATCAGTACAGTGATCAATCTTCTTTTCATCTGATGTCGTCCCTCTATTCCATCACGCCCTTAATCTCTTTTCCATTTATTTAATAATGGAATTTCTTTGCAAACACACACACACACGCAAAGTGCGATGGGGAGAGAGAGGGAGAGAAGGAGAGAGAGAATGAGAGAGAGGGAGAGAGAGAACGTGTTGTGATACTGTTTGGAGTTGAGGTGGCAGATGAAAGATGCAACTCAAGACATATTGCGGTGGAAAAAGACAAAGCAGAAAGGTTCCCACTGTAATTCTAATATGGCTTTAAAATGAGTGTTTTTTAAAACCTAAACAAACACTCTTTCTTTGTCAATTCCCCCCTCCCTTCTTGAAGGTCCTTGTCGCCTTCTTACTTCAGCTGGGTCACTTTTTGTCCCATTGTTCTCCCTCACCTCCCATATCTCACACAAATGGCCATTATTCATGTGTGAGACTCGGCATTGTGTTCTTGGCAGGTAATTTGAACACACACGCACACATGTTGGCGGGGGGCAGCGGGGGGAAGATTTTCCTGAAAATTCCAGCTGCCTTTGCCCGACGTCCATATATTTGTGAATTCCAACCAGGGTTAGTATTTAAGAATCCTTGATTTTGATGTGTATAGCTTATCACATCGTTGAGATGTCTCAAAGCCACATCACAGGATTTTACTGTAAAGTGTAGTGACAATGTATTTCTGGGTAAACATTGCCATTTGGGATGTTAAACCGTTCGGATGGATGCTTAAAGATCTTGTGGGCGCAATTCGAAAAGGGAAAGGAGTTTCTGGTATCGTGGCAAACAAGCTCCCAATTAATTAAAAAACAAGTTCATTCATTTCACAGCCTTTTGTGCGACATTAGCTGCCATATTCACCCATAAAACAGTCACTCCATGTTACCGTATATCCTATAATGTGCTTTTTGACGTCTTCTAGACGTGAAATATACATTGGATTAGGTGGCTCTTTGCGGCACTCTGCTGTGTGGAAATTGACTCCTAAAATACAGTCTCCACATATTGCACGAGACCTTGTTATGCGCTTTGAAACATACTCCCGACATGAAAGGAGTAGGTTTCAAATGGAAGGATTATTATGTTTTATATACCTGTGGTTACCCAGATTTGGAGGAAATGTTCTGTACATGATCACAGAAGGACAAGAAGCATTTGTGTTGTCTATTTGCCTCTGGTCAGTGTATCCCACCACACAACACTGATTCCTTTCAGCAGATAGCTCCCAGTGCAGGCTATTCTCGTCTGTGCGTTCTAGCGAATTCATTTCTTTGGGTTAAGTGTCCATATGCTAAATTTATCAAATATTTTCCCTGCGTTGTTTAATGTGTAGTTCCATTAATGTCATGTTATTTACAATTTGCATTTGTTATTCATAAGTGCACAGGGACCAATTGGCTAAATTTAGCACACATGAACAAGTTTGCTTCTCTTAGGAGAAATGCTTCCACTCAAAAGAGTAGCTGGGACATGGAACACACTGACAAGTAAGGTGGTGGCAGCAGAGTCCATCATGGGATTAAATAATAATAATACTTGAATTTGATACAGTGCTTTTCACGTCTTCTAGACGTCTCAAAGCACTTCACAGAATATACTGTAAAGTGAATTGACTGTATATTTGTGGACGAAACGCGGCAGCCAATTGCACACAGCAGCGTCCCCCACAAACACTCATGGATTGAAATGACCAATTTTATTATTGTGGTTTTTTTTGGAGGGATTATTATTAGGTGCATGTGTGTATGGAGTAAAGAAACTTGCCCAAGGTTACGCCCTGATCTGCCTGGATTCGAACACAGGTCTCACGCTAGTCAGGCGAGTGCTCTAACCCACTGAGCTACAGGACAGTAGCCAGGTATGAGAGGGGGTTGACCTGTGTTGGGTACACGGAGTGGTGGTTCTGGGTGTTGCTGATCTTCTCACTGGGAACATTGGTGAAAATAAACATACTCATTAACAAGACGAGAAGAAAGCCTGTGGTATTGTGAGCCGGTAACTGAACCTAGAACAGCTGAATGATCTCAGCTTTGTTCCCTCGTCGATATCTCCTTGCCATCTCAAAGCCATTAGAAACATGCAGACATGCTGTAATTAAACCAAGCAACACGATACAATGTTAAGACACAAATCCCCTTGAGGAATGAAAGGCCGCAATTTCACTGGAAACCGGATTGCCAAGTCGAATAAATGGACTAAGGTTTGTGAATGTTGAGTTGAGTTCAGACACCGGCAAGTTTTTTAATGCCTGGAACAGTTTGCTTGGTGGAGGGATGAGGCCAGGACACGTCACTGATGTAAAAAGCGGTTCGATACTGTGATTGGGAGGTGGGGGAGGGGTCAATTGGGTGGGTGATCTACTGGAAGGATAAATTGCTTGACAATACATCTGCTATAATTAACTTCTGCTGCCTGTTATTATACAGAAACAAATATATAGGCAAACAGACCTTCAGATCCTACAAGGGCTAAACAGTTCACATCAATACTTTTCTTGTGCTTAAAGTCTAAGGGCTTGTGGAGTTTACAGAAGAATCCTGAAGAAAAAGATTTTCATTAGGACATCTGGTTTTACATCCAAGGCTGGGCACACCTCAGATGCAGGCCCACCTGATGCCTACGTGATTATAACATTGGTTTGGGGGGAAGAAAGCCCTTTGCCTCTTCTGATCTCATCCCTGTCCACCTTCCCAATTACAGCCAGCAGCTGCCTTTTAAATGAATCTAGTGTCCCGGCCTCAATCACTCATCTTGACAACCTGCTCCAGTAATTAATTAATTAATTACTCTCTGAGTTAAAAAAAAATCCTGGTGTCTGTCCTGTAGTTTGGATTTTACAACTTAAAACCCGAGGTCTCATTTTCTACTGGAATCCTAAAGTACTGTTCTGGCTTGACTTTATCGATCGCATCTAAAATCTGATGGGACCTCTCTGAGTTGCCTTCTCTCAAGCCTGAAGATCCCAGCTTGTCTTATTTCCGGCAGAGAATTCTAGCTCCTGTTCTGCACAGCTATTGTGTGTACACTCGCTGATCTGGAGCCAACTGAGTATTTTTAGCCAATGCTAGAGTTTTCTGTGTAGCCACTGTCATGAACAGAAGTTGGCCACTGCTTAGTCATATCCACACTGAGAGAGAGGACTTAAAACTGGTGTGAGTGCATTTACATATCATCATAATAATCCTCGCATTTGATCTTCCAGATGCCTCAAAGCGCTTCATAGAATATACTGTTAAGTGAATTGAATGTATATTTGTGGGCGAAAAGCGGCAGCCAATTGCGCACAGCAGCGTCCCCACAAACAGTCATGGATTGAAATGACCAATTTATTATAGTTTTTTTTTGAGGGATTATTATTAGGCATGTGGAGTAAGGAAACTTGCCCACTGTTTCGCCCTGACCTGCCTGGATTTGAACACAGGTCTTCACCCTTGTAAGGCAAGTGCTCTAACCACTGAGCTACAGAAGTCCACAGCTATAAACTGGTCATAGGTTTGCCCAAATCAATACAAGAATATTCCTTGGACATTGTTGACTTACATATGAATAAGGTGCTATAACAAAACAAGAATACAGTAAGATGTGTGGTCCAAAGGTCCATCCACACTGACCAAAAAGAGACTGATTCCAACTAACAAGGTATTAGATCAAATACTGGATCTTCAAATCATTGGCTGATATAGTACAAAAATGATAATTAGAGTTTGACATATATGTATAATTATAAATGGAGAATAATATTCAAGAAGCACATCTATTATATGATTTAAAAGTTTGATTAATTGAACCTCTCACTAAAAATAGCAATCTTTTAATTCCTGGCTCATGATGGATGCTTGCCATGGTCACCAAATAACTCCTCGCTCTGGCTCCACCCAACTTATATATATTTTTGATACAGCTGCCGCCACTGTTCTTCCGATTGATCCATTCCCACTCCGTCCTTCAAAGGCAGAGCCGTTTGCCTCTACCCTCTAGAACTTTTCCAAAGTCACTTTGCCCTATAATTTGATGTTTAATCTGACTGACTGACACTCGCTTGCTTGCTTGCCTTTCTCTCTGTCTGTCAAACGCTTTTACTATAAATAAATTCTGCAAATATACAGGAAAAACTGAGTCCTTCGGCCCTCCAAGGGTTAAACAGTTTACATCACTATATTTAAGTGTCTTTCAGCTGTCCTGTCAAAAGGGAACTGTACCCGATTGAAGAGAGAGCATCGGACCTTAGTTCCTCTAAAATCTGCGTTCGGTGTCTTATCAGCCATTGCTATTCACTGCTCTGTTGTCCGAGATTTTATTTAGCCAAAAAAAGGCTTTGAAACGCAGCATGAAAGCTGTTCGTCTCATAATGACGGCAAAATGAGGCCAGTCTTTCCACTGTTTTAATGATGAGTCTCCACACTGCACTTGGACAATGATTGACCTTAATACTGGAGAGGAGGAGGTGCGGAGGCCGCTGGAGAGTCCACGAGTGACGCCTCTGAGCAATTTACGCCTCCTCCAACAAACGGAGAGCCTTCAGCACACGCATTGGAGGGTGAATATTTTACAGGAAAGGCCAGCTCCTGCCTACACAGCGGCTTAATTGGCCTCTTCATTAGCAATGACGCACTTTTCGCCATTCTAGTCAACCCATTCTGTACCGGCTCGATGTACACAAGGACTTTCCAAAGGGGAATGGAAAGCGGCCGAAAGGGGAACCGGACAGCCCTGCAGTGTATTGGAGATTTTGAGGGTTATTTGAAGGCTGCGTTTCCTTTGAAAAACAATTGGGCAATTTTATCACCTCTAATTATCTCCCCACCCCCCCCCACCTCCCCCGACTCCGTTATTGTTCCACTCTCTGCAGTTTCCACCCGTAACTTCCTTCTGGTTCTTCTCCCAAGTGGCTTTTAAGTGGGCAACGGCACTTTGAAGTGGGCTACATCACAATCTTTACCAAGCTTATGTGCAATGCTTGGAAGTAACTGAGTGAATATTCAATGATACGTTACACCAATGACCCATTTTGATTTCCGCCCTCCAGAACATCTGCCAGACTGACCCTCGGGCCTGTGGCTGGTTGGTTGATCATTGGTTGAAGTCCTGGGTGGTAACACTGACCTCTGTTCTCTTGGGTTACAGAGGCAGAAAACATCTGCCACATGTTCCGCTTTTGTTGTGCAGAGTTCTGCTTAGCATTAGCCAGATCAACGTAACGTTTAAGATCATCCAAAGCTACGATTTTTGCTTACGACTCACTTATGGAAGAGCACCAAGCATGAGTCAGAGTCAACACCGGATCACGTTAGGGCTGGGACAGATTCACAAAAGGTTGTTATTTGGAATGCAGAACATAATTATGACAATTGAGGGTGGAAAGGTGAAAAAAAACAAATTCTCCTTTCACTCTTACATTGACTACTGTAGCCTCCAGTCACCGGCTCCCAAACCAGTGAGAATAAGCTTATATGGGATAACAAGGATTTGTTTTTCCTGGACTTGCCTTGAAAATGCTAAGAGCTTATCTCAGGGATGCAGTTGCTAGAGGTAAATGGACCTTCCACAAGGTCGCTGCAACCTGTAGCTCAGTGGTTAGAGCACTCACCTTATAAGCAAGAGACCTGGGTTCAATTCCAAATGCTCCCAAACCTTGGGCAAGTTTCCTTACTTCACA
This sequence comes from Hydrolagus colliei, assembly GCA_035084275.1. Classification (NCBI taxonomy): domain Eukaryota; kingdom Metazoa; phylum Chordata; class Chondrichthyes; order Chimaeriformes; family Chimaeridae; genus Hydrolagus; species Hydrolagus colliei. Next base: position 18,613,975 of record CM068751.1, on the reverse strand, counting down.
CACCTAATAATAAGCCCTCAAAAAAATTGTAAATTGGTCATTTCAATCCACGCCTGTTCGTGGGACGCCGTGTGCGCAATTGGCTACCGCGCTTCGCCCAAAAATATACAGTCAATTCACGTTACAGTATATTCTGTGAAACGCTTTGAGACATCGAGAAAACGTGAAAAGCGTTGTATCAAATGCAAGGATTATTATTATCGCCCATCAACAAACTGATCTATTTATCATGAGCACCATAGTGGAAAACCGTTGTACAGAGCTTCTCTGAATGCCCCAGTGGGTCAATGCACCATTCAACAACAACAACTTGCATTTATATAGCGCCCCTCACGCAAAGTAGCGTCCTAGAGCATCCCATTCAGCCGAGCACTGGGTCATACACAGCGAATGACAACGCTGGTGAGTTAGCTGATCTCGGCTGCGACTAACCTCAACCAATCTTGGTCAGGAAGGGGAGAATTATCTCAATTCCTGCTCCAATGATCCCTGCATAGAGGCTTTGCTGGTGTTTTGACAATTAAAACATCAAATCTAAAGGAGCGACAAAGCATTCAGGCTTCTAACGAACGCCCAGCCCATCAGTAATGATAATTAGAGATCTCGAAAATCACAAACGCAGCATCAAAGTTAAAGTATACTTTGTAAAATACATTGTCTTTGTGCAGGCTGCCTGTCAGTCTACGGCTTTGAAAAGGCTCTCTTTAAAACATTTGGGTTAAAAATAATTTTAAATACTCTTGATGACGTAAGGAAGCTTTCTGCCTACAGCTCTAATTAAATCTCACAAAAGCCCCTTATCCTGCCTAGATTGCAGATGAGGCATCAGCTATATGGATCTGAAGCATTTCACATCTATCCATCTGCCTCTGCCTATACCAAGAGGAGACTTCATTCCTTCATTCATTCAGTCAGTCAGTCAGTGGGAGTGAATAATAATTTTCCTCCCAAGTGAGTGACAGAGAAAAACAATAACAGATGCATCGAAATCATCACTTGACGGTTGTCGCAACTTTTCAGAATAAATTTACAGGCTAACTGAGGATTGAAGAGGTCATTCCCTGTACCATTTATTTGCACCAGGTTCGGGTTAAAATCCCTGACTGGTTCATTCAAAAATCTGCTTGCTCAATGCCATTGCCTGTTGCTGGGCATTGCAACGATGTGACTTGAATTGAATAGGAAGGCAGTGTGTCCATTGCTGGAGAGAGGCTTTGATTGAGCCAATGCATTCCTGCTAACAACATGTACTGTACCTACAGACAGACTGTCAACACTAAAATACTCAGATCGCTTACAAAAGTATCTTGTCCTACACTGCACCCTCGTCTTTTGTCCTTGTGGGATTTTCCATTATACACACCTATTGAACTTAATAGCGATCAGCGTATTTGATACCAAGCTAGGATTGTTACGAGCCTTATTGTTTACAGTATATATGTAGTGCCTTTCACTTTGGGACGTCCTCCCATCATGTAAAGGCACTATATAAATGATAATCATTATTCTTACATTTGATACAGCACCTGATTGCACCATCGAGACACATTAAAACACCTTCACGGAATATACTGTGTAGACTGTATATTTTGTGAGTGAAACATGGCAGCCAATTTGTGCATAGCAATGTCCCACAAACAACCCTGGAGTTATTCACCAATTTTTATCTGGGGGATCCAAATAAATCAATGGGATGTTTTCTGTTGCGCCCTTTAGAAAGAGTGTTTTTTTTTAGAAAAGTACCGGTGTCACTTTTTAGTCATTATTCAAATGTATAGAACAGAGACTAACGAACGCTTTTCTAAAAAGGACTGTTTGTGGGACACTGCTGTGCGCAATTTTGCTGCCACGTTTCGCCCACAGATGTACAGTCAATTTTCTTCCCCCTACCACAACCCCACCACCCCGCCCCCCACCCCCCACTTGCTCTGGTCCCTACCTTGGGGCGTTTTGTTCTATTCTGTGAAGCGCATTGAGACGACGATAAGATGTGGAAAGCGCTTTCTAAATGTAAGGATTATTATTATAAATTGTCATGGTTTTCCGAGCCTTATATTGTCGTTAGCCCTTTTGTCTTCGCTCCTTTTCTTCTTCTCGGATCCTCAACTTTGTTCGCATAGCTGCTCGCCCGCCCGCCTGCCCAGTAGGCACTGCTCCGGAAACTGACCCTGCGTGAGGGGACGCTGTGTAAATCTGTGTTCTCGAACGTTGTGTCCATCCTATATTGTTGGTCTTTTTTTTTAGTCCTTACTCTGTCATCGGCTGAGCCAGCGCAATAGAGAAACTCTTTCACTTTCAAAGAAATGCATTTGGTTCGACCCACAACTTGCAATTTTGCAAAGGATACTTGTGATCAAAGTTGTACCACCTACAGAATAGCCAGACGCTTTCAGTCTTTGTGTCGTTTGTACTGTCAGCGATCTGCAGAGAGAGAGAGGGGGAGAGAGGGGGAGAGAGAGGGAGGGAGAGAGAGAAACAATTCTAGTTTAGGAATGGGCTGTTTCAGTACTAAAAGAAGACAAAGAGCTTGTTTTCTAACAAACAAGAAATAGAAAAGGCAATGCCACATGATTGAATAGTCCCACATTGCATAAGGTTTCTCATTAAGTATGTAAATTGCAACGTCTATAGCTGTATAACCAGAGGAAATTAACTGTGTGGAAAATCAGCAGATATTTTGAAGGGAAAAAACCCTTCATGATGCCTTTTATGTCTGCTAGTCAGAACTTCTTATTACTTTTAGCAGGAGTTTTAAGCAGCTAGTGCACACATAAAGTAGTCAGTCTATGCTGTGGTTAATGAACAAGATGTACATTATACGCAATATTTCCATCCTCCCACTCGAATTTACTTCTCCTATAACTCTTGCTGGCTACAGTTCAATGTGCCTTGGCTTGGCTGTTCTTGCTACTTTTTGTAAGTGATTATCTTTCGTGTGCGAGCGTGCGTGGGCAGGCAGGCTGGGTGACCATGGCACACTACCACAGTCAAGCACAGTGTCGTCCGTGTCCACACTTCAGCAGGGATCACTGGACAATATAGCCTATACCCGTCCTACCCATCACCACTTCTGCCCCAAACCTATGGAGCTCCCTGCTTCAATTTCTCCACTTCAAGTCTTCAAATCACACGTCAAATTCAAGATCCTTGTTCTCAATTTCAAGGCCACTCACGGCCTTGCCCTCGCCTATCTCTCTGACCTACTGTCTCCCTATCAGCCTGCCCGTCCCCTCCGTTCAGCAGACTCAGGCCTGCTCCACGTCCATCGCCCAAACAGCCCATCCATTGGCGGTCAGGCTTTCAGCCTCTATGCTCCCACTCTGTGCAACTCCATCCCACAGCCCCTCTGCCTCGCTTCCTCCTTTTCCCCCTTCAAGGCCGGTCTCAAGATCTTCCTCTTCAACTGCGCCTTCGGCTGCCCCACTAACTCTTCCCCCTCTCCCACTCTCCTTCCCCTTCCCCTTCCCCCTACCCTGACCCTCCCCCACTCGTGTTCTGACCTGACTGTTCAGTACTTTGGGACGTCCGCCTGACATGAAAGGCGCTATATAATTTTGTTGTTCTTGTTCATCCACGCCTATGGTAACCTCCCTAACTTGACATCTCTATGTCACACTGTAAGGCATCATCCTGCATGAGGGGTACTATGTAAAACACATCTTATTAATTCCAGATTGTCCTTCAAATATCACCTCAACTGAGGTCCTGTCACCTATCTTAGCATCTGTGATCTTTGTGGTGTACCTGGCTCACTTTCATTGCTTTGCTAAATACAACAACAACATTACATTACATTGATAGAGCGCTTTTAATGTCGGGAGGACTTCCCAAGATGTCTCAAGGAAACCATTCCTCCCCCACCCCCTGACTCATTAATAGGGCAATGTTTTTTTAAACAACATCCACTTGAACATTTAATAATAATAATAATCCTTGCATTTGATAAAGCGCTTTTCATATCTGTTAGAGGTCTCAAAGCGCTTCACAGAATATACTGTAAAATGAATTGACTGTATATTTGTGGGCGAAACGCAGCAACCAATTGCGCACAGCAGCGTCCCACCAACAGTCGTGGTTTGGGACGGATTATTATTAGGTGTGTGTGGAGTAAGGAAACTCACCCAAGGTTTCGCCCTGATCTGTCTGGATTCGAACACTAGTCTCACACTTGTAAGACGAGTGCTCTAACCACTGAGCTACCGGACACATTTGTACATGCAGAGCAAAAATGGACTGCAAATGAATATACTTCAGCAGTGCCTTACGCTTGTTGCATTCTAGAATGAAAGACCATTTACCAGAGGGCAATGTGAAGCTGGTTAAAGCTCTTTTAGCAAAGAACATGATTTGTTCTCATGGGAACGGCACTGAGAATGGGAATATTTAATAAAGATAGAACATGCATTGAGACACTTAACTGAGCTCCTGTCTGCCTATTCAAGTAGGCGTTAAAGATCCTACGATACTATTCAAAAAGAGAAGGTAGGTTCTCCTTCCAGGTGCACCAACCAAAAATCCCCCCAATAAACTTCATCATACACTTCAGGGCTGTTTGTGGAATTCCTGTAGCTCAGTGGTCAGCGCACTCGCCTTGCAAGCGAGTGAGACCTGTGTTTCGAATCCAGGCAGGTCAGGGTGAAACCTTGGGCAAGTTTCCTTACTCCGCACACACGCCTAATAATCCGTCCAAAAAACCCCACAATAATAGAATTTATTGATTTCAATCCACGACTGTTTGTGGGACACTGCTGTGTGTAATTGGCTGCCACACTTCGCCCACAAATATACAGTCAATTCACTTTGTAGTACATTCTGTGAAGCGCTTTGAGACGTCGACAAGATGTGAAAAGCGCTATATCAAATGTAAGGATTATTATTATTATTATGATTATTATTATAGCAGCCCAATGAATGCGATGTGAAAAACCTGGTAGACTTTCAGTTATCTTCTTGCAATGAGATTCCCTGCTGCTAATGCGGACTGAAAATGCAAGAGACGAACAGGCGATCAGAGAGATTGCAGTGTGAGAGAAATAGGAAAGCTGTGTGCCCTGAAGGAAATTAACAACAACAAAATGACATTTGTTGAGCGCCTTTCACATCGGGAAGATGTCCCAACGCGCCGAACAGTCAGGGATCGGGACCTGAGCAAGCGGGGGAGGTGGTGAGGCGGCTGAAGGCACGATTGTAAAGGATGGTTTTGAAGGAGGCACGGGAAGCGAGAAAGGCGAAGGGATTGGGGGATGGAGTTCCAAAGAGTGAGAGCGGAGAGGCTGAAAGCCCGGCCGACGATGGTGGGGCAGGTCAGGCAGGTGACATAGAGCAGGCTGGAGGTGTGCTGCTGAATGGAGGGAGCGAACAGGTTGATAAGAGGTCAGCGGGTCAGAGAAGTAGGAGGGGGGGACGAGGGGCGGAAGTCTGCAGAAGGTATAACTCTGATCACTCTACTAAAGAGGCCAGATAAGGGAGCCACTAATGAGGGGGATGAAAATAGCAAAGCCTCTATAATTCATATAAAACCACAGGCTAATTGGCTCTTTATCTCGCTACTCTTTGGGAGGATGTGGGAGAGTTTCCGTGTTTGTTTGCACGCCCGTTATACTAAGATAACTAATTGTGTGAAGCATTTTGGTAAGTCCCTACATCAGATACAATCAACTAAAGTGCGACATAAGTGTATGCCAGGCGTTCAATAATAATACTAATAATAATAATAATCCTTGCATTTGATATACAGCTTTTCACATCTTATCAACGTCACAAAGCGCTTCACAGAATATATCGTAAAGTGAATTGACTGTATATTTGTGGGCGAAATGCGGCAGCCAATTGCGCACAGCAGCGTCCCCCACAAACAGTCTTGGATTGAAATACCCAATTTTATTATTGTGTTTGTTTTTCTGGACAGATTATTATTAGGTGTGTGTGTGTGTGTGTGTGTGTGGAGTAAGGAAACTTGCCCAAGGTTTTACCCTGATCTGCCTGGATTCGAACACAGGTCTCGCGCCCGTAAGACGAGCGCTCTAACCACTGAGCTACAGGAGCTGAGTGTACGATTTGTCCAGTCAGTGAGTGTCTAGTTACAGGGTTAAACAGGATGCATGGTTCTCCAGGAAGGCGAGAAGTTATTTTGACAGTCTGGTCTGGTTAGTGAGCGGGGGTGGTGGGGTGAGGGGAGGTTGGATGGGGAAATTCACTAGGGATGCTCTCTGCTACATTGTTCAAGCTGGCCACGCGTGGAGGACTGGCTCATCTGTCTGCTCCACAAGCCATTCAAGTGGAAATCAAAGCATTCGCTCCACTGAGATCAGGCAGCAGAATCATCGCGGAAGTCTTATCGATGATCATTTCATTACATGACAACAGGGCTGTCGCGACGCATCGCGAGCCAGTGCAAGCATTAATCACGAGTGCGTTTCGCCTCTTCCTTTTGCAGTCACTCCCCAGAAATAATCAGCCGTCCGTAGCTTATGTTAAAAAGACAACAGCTCGATCTGTCCCTCTCGATCTGTCCAACCAAAATAATCTAATACGGTGGCCCAATCAATATCGAGAATCTATTGAATATTGAGTCTGGAAAATGCTTACTTATGTTTTATCCTCATCCCAGCTCGGGTTCACGGATAGCTCTGTCAAGTGCTTTGAACCCCCCCCCACCCCCATTCCCCCCCCCCCCCCCCCCCCAACACCACCCCCCACCGACTTCAGAGGCTCTGTACAAAAGTAAAATGGTGTACTGTACCTCATTGGTAGGTATTGGGATTTAATTAAAATCAAGAACTGACTGTGTGAGGAATCCCAGCGCGCAAACTCTGCCTCACCAGCAAATCTTAAGATCAAACAAGTTCCTGTGTGCAAATTCGCTTGAAGATGATTATTATTTCAGGCAACTGACAAAGCACAAATCACGTTTGGAAACGTTTACTTTTCCGGTTTGTTGTTTATTGTTTTCTTTGTCAATAGCAGATAATTAGCACCCATAGTGTACTTCGCTTCCTCCCTATCAGCCTCTGCTTCTGAAGGGCAGGCCGGTTGAGACCTCTTGTTTCCTATCCTTAAAAATAATTTTTAATTCAAAGACATGGGCTGTTTCGCTAACTTTGAGGATGTGGGATTTTCGCATCCTGCCAGCAGAGATTAACCCTCCCTGTGTCTGGTAGCTCAGTGGTTAGAGCACTTGCCTTACAAGTGTGAGACCTGTGTTCGAATCCAGGCAGTTCAGGGCAAAACCTTGGGCAAGTTTCCTTACTCCACACCCACGCCTAATAATAATCCCTCCAAATAAAAACACAATAATAAAATTGGTCATTTCAATCCACAACTGTTTATGGGTCACTGCTGTACGCAATTGGCTGCCGCATTTCGCCCACAAATACACAGTCAATTCACTTTACAGTATATTCTGTGAAGAGCTTTGAGACATGTAAAGCGCTATATCAAATGTAAGGATTATTATTATTATTTCCATTATTTGCCAACTGTGCTTTGTAAGAACTTTTTTTCGTCTTAACATAAAGAAGTATGGAAAGGGCTATTTGCTCCTACCAGATTGTGAATTCCATCCATCTCCTAAATCACCTGGGGGGAAAGAGGGGGGGGGATGCTGCACAGAAACTCCCGGATCCCCAAATCTATTGACACAAAAGCCTCAGAACATTCATCCTTGGAATCCCAAAACAAGAGGTCACAGATTTATGGTGTGAAGAACAATTTTGTGACAGATATCAAGAAGTATAAATAATAAATTTATATCCCTTGCTTATTTTTGCATATGAATCATATATGTATTAATATATATTTGATAGACTGATACATAAATATTGTAAATTTTGCTGCATTTTCACTCCCAAAATACAGTTGAGGGATGTGGAGTAAGGAAACTTGCCCAAGGTTTCGCCCTGACCTGCCTGTATCCGAACACAGGTTTCACGCTAGTAGGGCGAGTGCTCTAACCATTGAGCTACAGGAGCTCCACAAACAGATGCATATTCAATTCCTTTTTTGAAGCAGATAATAGATGCAGCATTGACTGGATGTGTGTAGCATATGTAGCACTACCCCCTGTGAAGAAAAATTCTGATTTCTCATCTCGCTTGAGGCTTGTTAATTTTAGATCTGTCCTCAGGTTCCACTCTCATCATTTAACTCAATTAGACTGCTTACATCATCATCATCATCATCATCATATGTGCCTCTCAGAAGATATTCTAAGACCTGGATCCCCACACAAAACAATCTCTACTCCATCCTGTGCCCTATCTGGGAATAATAGTCAATGGTGAGATTCCCAGGCTCCGAATAATGAAGAGACATTGGTTATGTTATCACTAGGTCAGATGAGGAATGGAGACACTTTTGGCCCATTAGAATTGATCCTTCCAGAATGCCACCCTACTCTCTTCTCATTACAGCATCTAGTTTCCTAAATGAATCCAGTTTCCTGGCCTCAACCACCCTCCATGGCGATGTACTCCAGCTTCATGTCCCTTCCATATAGATTTTCTGACCTCAAATTGCTCTTCAAAACCCAAAATTCACACATTTTGATTCCAACTCGGGTGCAAAATCCTGAACTGTCTAAAGCCTTGGGATGTCCTATTCTCTGAAAGACGCTGCATAAATGGAATTGTCCAACAGGAAAGGCCCTGTACAAATGTAATTGTTGCTGTAATGCTACATACAGAAGGTAAGACACAGTAAGAATAATTGATAAGATTAATATAAGAACAGAAGCACAACTGGCTGCAGCGTTTTGCCCACAAACAGCCGTGAAATGAATGACTAATTCTATTTAGGGGATTGTTGGCCAGGAGAGAAAAACTCCCTTGTCCCACGAGGATTTTAACATCCACCTGAACCGGCAGATGAGACCTGGGCTTCACGCCTCATCCGGAAGATGAAGTAAGAGCACAGCTGGACTATAAGGAATGCAAATAGTGTCCTTGTCTGTTGTCTCTAGAGTAACAGTAATAACTAAATCCTTTCAATTGGTACAGCATTTAATAACAAACCAGTTCTGTGCTGTTTCACATGAGGAGGCTGTCCCAAATGCACTTCACAGGATATAACAACAACAACAACTTTGATTTATACAGCGCCCTCACTCCACGCCAGGCGGTGTCTCACATTAATGGATCCCGGGCTCGAGCCAGGGGCAGGGGGAAAAAGGTGACCAAAGGTGCGGTCGAAAAGATAGGTATTTAGCTGAGACTTGAAACTAGGGAGAGAGGGGGGGGGGGGGGGGGGGGTGCGAGGTGAAGGGAGTGAGGAAGGGAGTTCCAGAGCTTTGGGGCCTAGTGGCTGAAGGCACGGCCGCTGATGGTGGAGCGGAGGATTCGAGGGACAAGGAGAGGCCAGAACTGGAGGAGCGAAGGCAACGGGGGCTACTTTGAAGAGAGAGGAGGTCAGATAGATAGGGGGGGTGCAGTGCATATACTGCAGTGACTGTGGGTTTTCTGGGCAACTAGAGTGTAAATGTTCAATTCATTTGGTTAGGCATGTGGTTAGACCACATGTACAGCCTGTGGAAAATTCTGGTCATTGTATTACAGGAAAGATATTGTAACACTGGTGAGAGTATAGCGTAGATTTACTAGATGTTATCACAATTGAGTGGACACAGTTGTCATGAATGATTGGACATTCATTCAGATCGCAGCTTTTGTCTCTCGAGGTGCGATGATTGAGCGAGGACCTGAGAGAGGAGTTTAAGATTATGAAAGGATTCAATAAGGTGGATATTGATGGACTGTTTCCACTTGCTGGCTGAGTCCAAAACAAGAGGAAGTAAATACAAGACAGCCAGTGGCAGATCGAACGGGGAGTTTAGGAGTTGCTTCTGGAATCTGGAACTCACTGCTGCAAGCTGTAGTCCCAGCAAATACCACCAAAGTATGTAAGAGAAACATCTTTACGCAGACATGAGACAGATGTGTATAGATGTAGGAATTGGTGGGGGGGTGGCGGATTGTAGTGGCATGTAGAGTATAAACATTGGGTTGGAAGAGTTTGGCTGAATGGCTTGTCAGGGTGCTGATCATTCGATTTCATTCTCTACGATGTAAGAACATAATGGATGAAAAACAATACTAGCAATCCTTGCATTTGGTATCGTGCTTTTCACCTCTTCTAGATGTCTCAAAGCGCTTCACAGAATATACTGTCAAGTGAATACTTGACTGTACTTTTGTGGGCGAAACACGGCAGCCAATTGCGCACAGCAGTGTCCCCCACAAACAGTCGTGGATTGAAATGACCAATTTTATTATTGTTTTTTGGGGGGAGGAATTATTATTAGGAGTGTGTGTGGAGTAAAGAAACTTGCCCAAGGTTTCGCCCTGATCTGCTTGGATCTTTGTTGAGATGTCTCAAAGAGAGTCACAACGTATACACTGTAGTGGAATGACTGTGTATTTTATGGGCAAAATGTGGCCAAACGGGTTCCGCACAGCGATGTCCCACAGACAGTGGTGGAGTGAGTGACCAATTTTATGTGGGGGACTGTTGGCCAGCGCACTGTGGGAGACAATCCATTTTCTTTTTAAATAGCGCCATGGGATCTTTAACATCCACCTGATCAGCAGCCTTGGTTTAATGTCACATCCAAAGCAGAGCCGTGTAATCTTAACTGCCACTGAACCAGGCTGAGATATTAGCACAGACAGAGGTATAAGTGATGATCTTATGTTCATTATGGGGGGAAATAATTCTCATCTTAGCTTTTTATGATCATGTCTCTCATTCCCCCACTCTATACTTGCTGGCTATCGTGCTGCGATTTCAGGCAATAAAACTACATTGATTTTTAATGTTTACAGTTTAATTTTTAATTTTTACAGTTTTTTTAAAGGCCCCTTAGTTTAGTTTTATCATCCTGCAAAGATACACGGTATATATATATATACATATATATATTTCAGCGCCTTGGGACGTGAAATATAAATGTAATTTTGTTGTTTTATTGTTGATATATTACCAGAGTTTCCAAATACAGAAGTTTCATTACATGACATGAACAGCGCCCGTCAAGATATTGTAGTCTCAATAAGACCAGTCCCTCCAGAGAATCCATCTAATCTACCCTATTGTGAACTCTTAAGAGTTTCTTTATAATCTTCCAAGGGAAATTTCCAGAAACAGTGTACTGTACAGTGAAGTGCTGTGAAGTGTTTTGACGAGTTGAGATGCCACAACAAATGTAAGGAATTATTGGATGTAAGTTATTGTTGATTTCTGCCCAACTCCCAAAATGGAAATGCTTGGGGAAAGTCAATTCACTTTACAGTACACTATATTCTGTGAAGCACTTTGAGATGTCTCAAAGACGTGATAAGGCGCTATATCAACCGCGCATATATATGTGCACATGTATATGTTATATATTTGTCTATATATATTAGACACACATTGCCATTATTCCAGCCTGACCAGTTGCATTTCACAGATGGAGCTTCTTTCTGACTCTGTAACAGAGGGACCCTGTATTCCATCCAGTATTAGATCATCTACACCTTATTCATCCACGTTAACCTTAATCCTACTCCTGGATAAACTGACGTTTATCTGGTTGCTTTCTGAAACAGTTACTCAGTTGCCTCCGCACGCATCTGCTGCTCGTTGGGGACAATATTCTCCTCATCCCCAGTCTAGCTTGAGGCTTGTTCATTTTCTACTTGTCTTCTTTAGTTCTACCCTCGCAGTCCAAATTAAAGAGTTTGCTGGAAAACGGCTCATTTTAAGATCTTATTTTTAGAACGGGAGCTATTGACAGTTGAGAAAGGTAAGGAGTGCAAAGTACTTAGCAGAGATTTGTGGCTGAGGTTTCTTTGTAGTTTTATTTAGGAATGAGTACCATTGGGAAAGTTTTGCTATGGAGTGCACGTTCAAATGGTTTAGTCAACTGAAACTTCAGTCACTCTCCTACCTCTATCCTCCCTGTGCTCCACCCATCCTAATCCCAACCCACAACGTGGGTCCAAATTCGTGCTTGTCTAGTGCCTTGGGATGTCCGTCCGTCATCAAGGGTGCTATACAAATATAATTTGTTGTTGATGTTGCCTCCTGCACTAGTGTCAAACTAAGCCCCCCACAAAAGCTACCCCCAGCAGAAGTCTGGCAGCAACTCTAAAGCCTAGAATATCTCATCGTCTTTAATTGTAAGATTATAGCCAATTTGGGAAAATTATTATAATACTAATCCTTGCAATTGATGTAGCACTTTTCACATCTTCTAGACGTCTCAAAGCGCTTCACAGAATATACTGCAAAGTGAATTGACTGGATATATTTGTGTGGACGAAATGCGGCAGCTAATTGCGCACAGCAGCGTCCTCACAAACAGTCATAGATTGAAAATGATCAATTTATTACAGGTCTTTTTTCGATGGATTATTATTAGGCTTGTGTGTGAAGTAAGGAAACTTGCCCAAGGTTTCGCCCTGACCTGACTGGATTTGAACACAGGTTTCATGCTTGTAAGGCGAGTGCTCTAACCATTAGTCCTGAGCTACAGGACTCCACAATTCTTGAAAGTTCAGCCTCAATGAGAAAGTATGTTTCGCCCAGCTCTTTAAAAAATCTTTCAAAATGAAAGATGAGCAAAATTCTACAGTAACATGAATGTTGAGACAATAAGGCTGATTAACGATGATAAATTTGGGGGTCCCTACTTTTTAAAGAAGGAAGAGCCAGGGTGACGGACTATTACCAGCGAGCAATAGTCAGTTACTAGCGAGCCTGTGTGTTAGGATTCAACCTTGAAATTTACATCTTTGACTGCCCCTCATTCAAAGCCCTCCACAACCTCGCCCCACCCTACATCCGTGACCTTCTAACTCCTTACCAACTTGCCGTCCCCCGATCCATCCGCCCCACCAAAGGTGAGCCTTTAACCACTGGGCCCCCCAACCTCTGGAACTCCATCCCGCAGTCTCTCCGCCTCGCCCCCCCCCCCTCCCTGGCCTCCTTCAACTCTCGCCTCAAAACTTTCCTCTTCAATGGTCCCATCGGCAACTCTAATCTCCCGCTTCCCTCCCCACCCCGTCCCCAGCGGGGGTCTGAAACAGTGACTGTTCAGCGCCTTGGGACGTCCTCCTGAAAGGCGCTATACAAGTGTAATTTTGTTGTTGTTGTTGCCCCTGCGATCACTTTCCTGTGTCGCCTGTCTAACCCATCCCCATGAAGGTGCTCTGAGATACTGTCCTACATGAAGGGTGCTCTGTAACTGCTGTTGTTGCTGTTATTCCCCTTTAATTAGCAATTCTCAGCATTATGTGGCCGAGTCAGCTGTCGGGTGGTGGGGGGGGAGTGGGGGGGGGGGGGGGGGTGTAGGGCTGAGAGAAGAGAAAGAGAACAATCGTTCTTTCAAATATTTTTTTGTGCGTGTCATGTAGACAGAGAGGATTGTTGATTTAGCTCCGTGACGCCTTGACGGATCAAATCACAAGTGCATTAAGACTTATTGGAGACGGTGGGAGATGGTGACAAAGGAGGTAGTTAGAAGACGTTAACATTGGAATTTACAGACTTCCCAACCAACAACGCTGAGTGAGCATCTTCCAGAACAACTAAAATCTGCAAAATACCATGGCAATGCCAGTCTATTACATTTTATTATAAAATATATCCACCAGGGAAGGGATACAATGAAAGCTGTTATATAAAGTCAATTCACTTTACAGTATATTCTGTGAAGCGCTTTGAGACGTTGATAAGATGTGAAAAGAGCTACATCAAATGCAAGGATTATTATTATAATAATCAGTAAAAAAAAATTGCAATATTTAAAAAATGGAATGGGGATGTGATGGCATTAAGGAATATAATAATAATAATCCTTGCATTTTGATATAGTGCTTTTCATGTATTCTAGACATTTCAAAGCGCTTCACTTGAATATACTGTCAAGTGAATTGACTCTATTTGTGGGTGAAACGCGGCAGCCAATTGTGCACAGCAGCGTCCCCCACAAACAGTTGTAGATTGAAATGACAAATTTATTATTACTTTTTTTTGAGAGATCATTATATGGAGCAAATCCAGGGGAATAGGGGAAAGGTTCTGCCACAAACTAATAAATTTACAGGTATTAGAGATTGATTCCTCCTCCTCCTGATGTTTCCTGATGGAACAATGAGTGTTACTGAGGATAAAAGAGGTTTGACTCAGACAGTGTAGAGTGATATACACCCAGGTCAATGCACAAAGCGATAGTTGAAATCACAAATGTTTGTTCCAAAACAGATGGAAGAGCTAAAAAAATGGATTAAAAAAGAGACATGAAAATGGAAATTGTTTACCAGTTCGGATAATAATAATGATAATCTTTGCATTTGATAATAGCGCTTTCATCAGTCAAAGCGTTTCACAGTTTTTGTAAGGTATAGTGTGTCTGTAGGCAAACCTCCATTGTTGGAGGAAAGTTGTTTCAGATAAGATGTTTCATTGAGATCTCTTTATCTGTTCAGGAAATGAAAGATCCCATGGCACTGTTTGGAAAGAGAAGGGAGTTTCTCTCTCCTAAGGGATTAAGGAATATGGCGATAAAGCGGGTAGGTGGAGTTAGGTTAGAAGATCAGCCATGATCTTATTGGATGGGGCAGGCTCGAGGGGCTGAATGGCCTACTCCTACTCCTAATTCTCATGTTCTTACGTTCTCTCCTGGTGTTCTGGTCAACAATCTCCCAAATAAAATTGGTTATTCACTTCAAGACCGTTTGTGGGACACTGTCTGCCGAGATCACCCACAGAATGTAACCAATCTGCTTTACAATAGATTTACTGTAGACTCATTGTGGGAAAATTTGCTGCCATTTCACCCACAAACCACACAGTCACTCCACTTTACAGTGTATCCTGTGAAGCACTTTGAAACGTCTCAAAACGTGATAAGGTGCTGTATTAAATGCAAGGATTATTATCATTCTTCTAAAAGGTTTGAGACATCCTCTTCACATGAGAGGCGCTGTAACAAGCACGAGGATTATTATTGTTATATCCTGATTATTGTTAGGACACAAATTCGGAAGGTGGAAGCCTCAGGTTAGACAAGAGAATAGAAGAATAGTTATTGGAATGGAATTGTACATGTGAGAAACAGATTCCCGGAGGGAGGGGGGGGGGTTCATTAACTATCAAAACATCTGAATAGACCTATTGGCGGAGTCCAGTAGAGTAGTGGTTAGAGCAATCGCCTCACAAGAGAGAGGAACCCGGGTTCGCTTCCTGGTTGAGGGAATAGGCAAGTATTTTTTTTACTCCACATGCCTCTGTTTACCTAGCAATAAGTAGGGACTCGACTGTTTGTCGATTAGCCGATCACTTTCCAAAGGTAATAATTTCTCCAAAGAAACAATATGGGCGCTCAATCCATGACTATTTGTGAGATACCTCTGTGTGCCATTGGCCGCCATGTTTTGCCCGCAAAGTACGCAATGCATTTTCACAACATATTCACTGAAACGCTTTGAGACTTCTCAGCGATGTGATAAATTGCTCTAAAAATACAAGGCTTATTATTATTCTAGACGCCTTTTTAAGGAAAGACTCATAAATCGTAAGGATAAGAAGAACCAAATAATGTACAAACAATAACAATAATCCGTCCAAAAAAACCCCAAGAATAAATATTGGTCATTTTCAATCCACGACTGTTTGTGGGGGACGGTGCTGTGCGCAATTGGCTGCCGCGTTTCCCCCACAAATCTACAGTCAATTCACTTTATAGTACATTCTGTGAAGCGCTTTGAGACGTCGATAAGATGTGAAAAGCGCTATACCAAATGCAAGGATTATTATTATGATGATTACAAAGCCCCTTACACTACATGGTCAGTGGATAAAGCAAAGCATCAGACTAGAAATCTGTGGATTGTGGACATTAATATTCTGCTACTGTACCTCATTACTCTTGAGAGCGGGGAAAAGAGCTTTATCTTGGAGGTTTACAAATCTTGCTGCCTTGGCAGATCTGTGCAACTATTGTTTCGGGTCCACTTCATCTCATTTAGCGTCTCATATAAAATGTGTATGATCCCCAAGAGGTATCGCTTTTCACATTGTTTCTTCTCACGGCTTATCCTTCCAACATCGCCAACCAGTCTCGCTGCTCTCCTCTGCATTGCCCACAGTCGCGGGCCAACCCATCGCCTCGTGTCACAGACACAGCAACTATATATAAATGTGAGATACTGACTGGGGAGATATGGGGGGTGAGATATGGGGGGGGGGGTGAACTTTTTCTCGCAGTAAATAATGAGAATATGGAACTCGCTGCCACAAGCGGTAGTTGAATCAGACAGTATACTACAACAACTGGTGTGATAATCCATCCCCCCAAAAAAACAGTAATATAAATTTGTCATTTCAATCCACGGCTGTTTGTGGGGACACTGCTGTGCACAATTGGCTGTGACATTTCGCCCACAAATGTACAGTCAATTTAGTTTTACAGTATATTCTGTGAAGCGCTTTGAAACATTGGTAAAATGTGAAAAGCGCTATATCGAATGCAAGGATTATTATTATTATTTATATAGATGCATTTAAAAGGAAGCTATATACCTTCACATGAGAGAGTGGGGGAGGGCAATATAGAATATAAGAAGGGAGTAAGGAATGGAGTACAAAGATTGCATAATAATAATAAAAATAATAATCTTTGCATTTGGTAGTCTTCGAGACGTCTCAAAGTACTTCACAGAATATTCTGTAAAGTCAATTGACTATTTTTTGTAGCCGAAACACAGCAGCCAATTGCATACAGCAGTGTCCCATAAAGAGTTGTGGATTGAAGTGAACAATTTTTTAAAAAAGGGATTATTACCCCCGGAAAAGCGATCCGCCAAGCGACTAACAATCAGGTTCCTACTTACCGCTGGGCACGAATTAGCCTGTTTGTGTACTGTACAGTCTATGTAAATCTCGTAAAATGTAAAGATTTTATTGCCTCTATTTAGCGTCAATAGGTTTTAATGTGCGAACTCACCACACGTGCAGTTTCCATGTTTAGCTCGTCATCTGGATTGACACCCACCCTGTGGTACAAAAAATATGAAAAGAATCAGTTATAAAATAATATTACAACAATAAAAATCGGCCCCTTCAATCCACGACTGTTTGTGGGGGACGCTGCTGTGCGCAATTAGCTGACACGTTTCGCCCACAAATATACAGTCGATTCACTTTACAGTATATTCTGTGAAGCGCTTTGAGGCGTTTAGAAGACGTGAAAAGTGCTATTTCGAATGCAAGAATTATTATTATTATTATGAGTTTTAAGTCCTGTTTCAAGCCTTAGTATACAGCTTGAATCCCGTAACCTTCTGAAACAGAGGCAAAATAGGTAGCTACCAACTGAGCCAGGCTAAAAGCAACAAGAATGATTCTGTACATGACAACAACAATAACAAAAATTACATTCATAGAGCGCCTTTCACGTCGAGAGGACGTCCCAAAGCGCTGAACAGTTAGGTTGGTACCCTAGGTTAGGAGGGCAGCATAAGCATGGTTGAAGAGGAAGGGGAGGAAGCGAGGCAAAGGGATTGCGGGGTGGAGTTCCAGAGTGTGGGGGCAGAGAAGCTGAAATTAGAGCTCTACGGAGACACTCACTGAGCTAAAAGTTGTCTGATTGGGAACACAAAGGATAGGTATAGTGGTGGGGTGCTCAGGAAAGTGATCCACATCATTAAAATGATTATACGCACAGATTAGAGAGATGTAGCGAGTGCTTAAACCATTACAGCAGAACCAGAGGGTATTGGTTTAAAATTAAGTGTCTGACAACAACACCAGAGATTAGTAGGAATTGTTTTTGAGATTGAGAACGGACTCACTTTAAACTGTGTCACAATTACCTTCAAACAACCTTTGGGATGTGAGTATCGGAGTACAGGATTAGAGGGAGAGATGCACACAGAGCTGGTCCAACGTTTCACAGATCACAGTGATAATGCGCTGTGCAGGGAGTACAGTCAGGAACCGGCATTGAGGAGAGAAGGAGGCTTCATTTGTAGGAGAGCAGACTTGAAAGGGCAAGTCTTTGCTCACTCTTTCTTATTATATATTATTTTGACCATTCGATCAGCCAGGGTGAAACGATCGGGTTAGAAAATGTTGCTTGGAAGTGGCTCAGTGCCTTCCAAGTGTGAGACCTGTGTTCGAATCCAGGGAGGTCAGGGCATAACCTTGGGCCAGTTTGCTTACTCCACACACACGCACACACCACACACACACACACACACTAATAATCCCTCCCCCCCAAAAAACCCACAATAATAAAATTGAAGACCTTCCTCTTTGATTATACCAATGGTCACCTCTCCCCATTCGACCTTGTGGTCTACCACTGTCAAGCACTCTGGGACCGAACCCAACCCGATATCAAGTGCAAGTTGTTGCTCGTGAGCGGATTTGTGGAACAGGAACATTGTAGGTTGTAGCAGCAAAAAATCTCTCCCCCCCCCCCACCACCCTCAATCCTGCGTCTTGATTTTATGAGTTCAGATCAGTTGGTGCTGTCTCCTGAATAAATCCGATGGTGCTTATCATTAGACAACGCTGTAATCCCCCAGTTTTCAATTTCTGGTTGCACGGAGCAGCTTTGCCTCAAAGGTGTTTTCATCTTTGTGATAATCCACGCATTACAACCGGCAACTTTCTAAATGAGGGAAGCTTCTGTGGTCAAATCCATTCACGAAACTCAAGATTAAATTGTAACTCTGTTTAACACAGTTTGCGTAAAGTTTGCTACAGCAGCTTCACATTGCCTGCAAACCTCTGAGCGAACGATCGATAATCCTTTTCCCCATCCACCAAATCGCTAATGGATGACCCAACACAATTAATTGACGATTGTTTCTCGCTTGCGTAGCCCCTACATTTACCTACATTCAGATCTGTTTACTCCAGTTTGGTCCATTGGCTTATATGTAAGGCGAGTGCTCCAATTACTGAACCCAGATATCTAAATTGACTGCTTTTGCAACGTTTCTGCGCTTTAATTGTCCCGTATAAAGATCTGAAGCATTCCCCCACCCTCTCCAGTGTTCTCACTACAGATGTTGGGCTAATTGATCCATAATTTCCAGGCTCGGGTCTCACTCCTTTCTCTTTGAATAATGAGGATAGCGTTTTCTAAATTAGCTTTGAAGGTGCAAACTCTGCTTTTTGACAGGAAGTACTTGCAGGCTGCTGGGTTTAATTAAAAGCTGCCGTGCGTTTACACATTGAAAAACTGCCGACAGCGTCGCTATCTGCGCTGCTTGTGGAGAGAGAGAGAGAGAAAAAAAACAAGTCAGCAGTTCCACCAAAGTTATATATCAGTTTGCTGGATCAGTGTGTAACAGAGGGTGGGAGAGTTGAATACTGCTGTTTACACTTGAGATCTCTGCCCACAGAGTATATAACCCACAGAAACTTGATTTATTTGACACAATCCACCCTGGTGGAGGCCAGTGCCCTGTTTAACTGTGTTTACCAGGTTTGATCTTGTAGAATGTAATAATGTTATTGTTATCTGTGGGTAATGTATACCGCGACAAGCTTTTTCGCCTTCTCCCGGAACAGAAACAGAACCAGAGGAGACGGCCTGCTCATGAAATTCAAAACTCATTTGCGGAGAGACTATTTCAATGAGCGAGTGGTAAATGTATGGAAGGGGAAAGCCGCGGAGACAGTGGAGGCAGAAAGAGTCGATTCTTTTCAAAAGCAAATTTGATAAAAGATTTATTTTAGGAAATAATAATATCGTGGGATGCTTTATATGGTTTGGGACATGACTGGGATAGTGCTCGGTGAACTGTATGTCAGTTGTAGGTCTTCTTACACAGCCCAGTTTGTTAAAGCTCCCACAAAACAGGGCGCAAGAAGGAAATGGAGATGTGGGATGTCTCCCCCTCGTTGCTCGTAACCCCACTGCCTCAACTCGGAGAGTGAGCGGCAGCGATAGTGAAAACTCTTCGCCAATTCTGGAATCCTGCAGGGGAGTGTCCTCCTGATGGGATGTCCTCCTGATGGGAAAGGCGCTACACTAAATGTCAGGATTATTAATACCACAGTATTTTATTATAAAAGGTCATATTCGTGAGTAGCTCCAAATCATGTACCCATTTCCCATCTTCAACCCTGGGCAGATTAGAACCAGTACAGACATCATGTCCATTGAACATGTTGGCTTCCATTGCTTGTTAATACCCCGATAACCCTCATCACTTTCCCTTTCCTAGAATTTTACCTCCTTTAAAGATATCAAAACTGGTCCTGAAAGTGCCCTCAGCAATAACTGCCTGAACTAATCTCTAATTTTCACCGAAATAAGTAGCTAATGCAGAAGCACATTTGTTTAACTGGGGTATGATTATAGAGCAAAATTCTTGTCGAACAATGTTATATGATTATGTTAGTGAGTAGGAAGAGCTATAGTAATTGGCTTTCTTCCGACAGTTGATAAATCTTGGCACCATCTGAAGACTGCCTTTCCAGCCAGTGCCAGAGGTAGACCACATTATTATCAGTATTCATCACATGTTGCTAATCCCATCTCCTGAATAAATAATACACGCCAAAGAGATTGTGCTTCTCCCCCTCAGGAATTAAAGGAAACTGCATGGGATTTTATTTTAACAGGTGCCACACTAAGTGCCGCTGAATAAGAGACTCGATTTGCAAGCTGTGATGTGAAAGCATTTGAGAAATTGTGTTATGGAACACAGGTAGAGAGCCCCAGAGGGCTAACCCTATTGCAAATCATATTGTGGAATCCAAATTTAAACTGTTTGTTAAAAGCTTTCTCCGTGGGAGTAAGGCTGGAGCTCAGATCAGGAATTCTTTAACCGAAGCACAGACGCTTAGAATTCCAATCTCGGCTGCGAACTATGAGAGAGGCGTCTCAGCTTCTTTGTTCATTTATTACCTGCCAGGTTACAGCACATCACAGCTGCTAACTGTGTAACCAGAACAGATTTCTAATGGGTTAATGTTAGCCCAAATAACTCAAGTCCCAACCACCACATATACATCAAAACAACTGGCATTTATATTGCATCCTTCAGGTAGAATAATAATCCAGCATTTAACAGTAGGGAGGTGGATATCTCGCAGGGGTAGGGGTGGTGGGGGTGCGGGGGAGAGAGAGAGAGAATGGAGGAGTGGAGGTGACCATATATGCAAACAATGGTGTAAATATTAAGACAGGACTTTTACAAACAATATCTATATGTTTCGTTATATCTGCAGTGGATAGGGGGTGAATTCTAAAATAAATCCAGTGCAGTAACGTCAGCAGAGGAGGAGAAAAGAGAAAAAAAAATACACGCTCATCAATTTCAATCTCCATTCCAGCTTCCTGGATTTGGGAACTCGGTTTGGGACGTCCTCCCGACGTGAATGGCGTTATATAAGTGCAATTTTGTTGTTGATCATTAAAGCTGCGGCTTCCCCATCTGACGGGAGTCTAATCTTCCCCCATTCATAATGTAAAACAGTTCTGTGCTATATGTTTGTTATAAAAGTGTTTTGATGCACTCCGAGTCAGTGCTTTATATGATAATAATAAACCTTGCATTTGATATAGAGCTTTTCACATCCTATCAACGCCTCAAAGCGCTTCACAGAATATATTGTAAAGTGAATTGACTGTTTGTATGTGGGGGAAACGCGGCAGCCAATTGCACACAGCAGCGTCCCCCACAAACAGTCGTGGATTGAAATGACCAATGTTTATTATTGTGTTTTTTTTGGACGGATTATTAGAAGGCCTGTGTGTGGAGGAAGGAAACTTGCCCTGATCTGCCTGGATTCGAACACAGATCTCATGCTTTGTAAGGCGAATGCTCTAACTCACTGAGCTACAGGAGCTCCACTGCAATGTAAGTGGTTGGCATTCTTAGTTACTGTATTTTGTTTATTTGTGTGGTTTCGACCCCAAGTATCAATACACAAGTGATCAAAATCTCGGGTACGTGACATATCCCTGACATCTCCCTCGTAATAGGGTAAAAGGATTAGGTATGAACATTATCCAATTCTGCACGGAGCTGCGTCTGACACCAACAGAAAGCAATCTCTTGCTTTAGCCTCCTCGCCTTCTCAAAATGGAATGATGAAACACTAAAGGCTGCTTTTATTGTTAATTGCCTTTGTCCTTAAAGGCGACGGGTACTCGTGTGGCGGGGGTCGCCATACTTAGCACAAGCGGCAACAAAAATCTCGCCCTTCAAGTGGAGTGAAAGTAGGAAAGGTGGTGCGTACCTGGAATTCTAAATTGGTGTGGTCTATTGATGAAATGGGGATGCCGATTTAACCATCGTGAAGGAGTGACAGTGTTTTGGGTTCGGACTGAATAATTCATGAAAGATCAAACGCCGCAACGCTATCAGACTCTGTGTTCTATGATCAGCCGCGGCTTTACACATTTGTTCTTTAATGCTCAATTAATTTTTCCAATTCCTTAGAAGAAATGGGTCTCTCTTCAGTGCTAAAACTTAATCTCTTCTTCTAAACGGAGAGTGGAAATTTATGCTAGATGAAGCTGCCACTAAAAATAACTGCCAGCATCTTAACATGAAGTGCACAGAGAAACACGGAATAAGAAACAGCCATCGGGCTCCATCAAACTTACTCCTCCACACAGCTGGGAAAACCCTACCCCAACATGGTTTTCACCCCAACCCCCCCACTATCCATTATTCTCTATAATTAGTATTGAGCAGAAACATATCCAATTATTTCTCTGAAAGAGTTAAAATCAAAATCATATCAACTTTGTTTACTGAGCATCTGTTTCATATCTCCCATTCACTATAGGAAAAAAAAATCTCCCTTAATCTCTGAAACTCCCTAAGGTTGTATCGTATTAAACCTCCAGCCTCGGGTTCTGTTCTCACAGTCAAAGTCAATAACCTGATCATATCTACATCATCTGTAGCTCTCATGAATATAAAGACCCAAGTTATGCCTCCCTCAATGTTCTGCGAATCTCCGCTTGTGAACTGTGAACTCAAAGTACAATAGTCAAGGTACTGTACTGGGTCTTTACTGATCTGTGTTTGACACTTAAATAACCCATTAAAAGGAGGGAGTTGGCCAACTTGCACACCAGAATATGCCCGACAAACACCTAACAGTTAAAGCCCTTACTTCGCAGTAGATTAACTTCATTGGCAGCAGCTAAACATTGCAGGGAAACGTTCAATGAATAACAATGAATAATCCAAATCACTCCCAATTCTTCTCCAAAAATTGAACTCCAGTGTTACACATTTACTGTTCAGTGTAAATATATGAAGGGTAAGCCAGAAATGTATGGATTCAGTCCACTGCATAGGCACAATTTGCTACTTTTGGCCATTCTCCTAGATGCAAATCCCCACATATGCTGGACTCTCCAACAGTGTACCTCAAAAAAGAAATTCCGTTGGGACTACAGACTCGACAGAACTCGCAATGGCAACAAAACCGTGCGTGGCGATGTGTAAACGAACGGCTAGCAATATTCCATGGTCGTTTCACTGAAACGCACTCTGAGTACATCTCGCATGGAGGTGCAATGTTAGCTCGTCCCTGGTCAAGTATCACACACACCAACAAAGGTTGACAACGAGACACACACAAGTCACGCAGGACCCGATGGGAGTGAATCGCTCCTTTTGTCTCAGTGAAGGCTGCACATGCGCAGGGCTTGACACTGAGAACATTCGCGTCAAGTGAGGCACACAGCAGTGGACAGGAATCAGCGGATCAGTGTGACCCAGTCTACAGTGTGTGTACAGCTGACCTTTCGTTTAGCTGAATCAAAGCTGTTTTAACAACCTATTTAGCTTTTTTTTTAACCCACATTGAGTGAATGGTTGATCCTCCAAGCATTTTTTAAACACAGAAGCTAAACGGGTTGACATAAAAACAACAACTTTGTTACAACGTTCTGAAACAAATGTTCTTCTGGCTTTTGTAATCCATCATAAACCTCGAGAGCACAAATCTTGCAAACCACTTGCCGAGGTTCTCGCTGTGTGCCAAGCTAGGACCAACCATCCTACAGCTGTGAACCATCCTGGTCCACGAACCATCTTAATAATAAGACTGCCGCAGAGCGTTGACTCCACGTATCCTACTATACATCCTGCTTGTGTTTCATTAGCTTTTTTTCATTTGCTTTTTGCTGCTTGAGGGGATATCCTATTTCCCACCTCCACAATATTGCTCGCCCTGCTTGTTGGCCTTCCCAACTCTTCCCTCCACAAGCTGCAGATCACCCAGAAGTCTGCAGCTTGCGTCCTCTCCCGCACCTCCTCTTCAACCACCCTCCCTACCCTCTCTGCTCTCCACCCTCTTTGTTCCCAACCAACCCCCACTCGGGTGCTAATCCCTGACCGTTCAGGGCCTTGGGACATCCTCCTGATATGAAAGGTGCTTTAATTGTGATAGTAAATGTAATTTTGTTACAGTTACACCGGTAGTTTCGTATTGTACTGATGTATATTTTTTGTAATGTCATATTTTTGAGGGGTTTGTATGTATATTCTTTACCACATTCAATTATTGAAAGCCATTGGCAGCCTCCATATGTTTTTATCATTAATCTGTCCAAAAAAACACACAATAATTTCAACCCATGACTGTTTGTGGGACCCTGCTGTGCGCAATTGGCTGCCACATTTCGCCCACAAATATACAGTCAATTCACTTTACAGTATATTCTTTGCAGCGCTTTGCGACGTCGATAAGATATGAAAAGCGCTATGTCAAATGCAAGGATTATTATTATTATTATTATCATCAGCGTCAATGTTTCACTTTATTCGCGGAGAACTGAAAGCATCTGTCTGTCCTTTTATTTATTTGTTTATTTATTAAATTTATGCTGCGTTTAGACTGTGGGTGTGATTCTGCCTTAAAAATAACATTGACCGGGGATTGGGAAGCCTGTGCTTACATTAGCTGATCTCTGCTAAGGTTTATTTACATTGGTAAAGAGGCCAATTCACAAGACCACCCAAGACCTTTTGAACAGAACCCTTCTTTCCCAGATGGAATGTTTGACTGAAGTTGCCAGCAGTGCGAAACCTTAATTTGCAGGACTTTAGCTACTGAACTATCTCCTGGGGTAGCTCTGAAATACCACTCTCGGCCGGACGCTGTCAGATCCATTGCGTTGGGGCTTGGATCCAAACCAAAAGACACCTCCAAAAACATGATTTATATTTATTCTGTGCTTTTTAGGGTCCATTCAACATGAAATAGTCTCAAATGACCATTAACTGTGCCTCATAAATAGGACAGTGGAGCACAGTGTATAATATTGATACTGATTAGCGAGGAAGGGCTACAATAGAGAACGACAGGAGCTGACCGTAAAGGTGTTATTCCGTCGAGAGTGAGATGTGTCTGAAGCAACAAACGGTAATGTAATGGACACTGATGCTGTGAGGGAGTAGTCTGGGTGGATGGATTTGTGTTTCAGTGTTATAGCTAACCTTCTCAGGAGGGGCCGAAGTGCCAGAACAAGATAATATCAGAAACAACATGGCATCGTGCCATTCACTATTCGATGGCTGCTATTGCATGAGTGCCTCCAGGGACAGCTACACACAAACTCACTGCGCAAACACAATAGCTGCTGCAGCTTAGACCTTTTCAACACACTTTTTAAAACCTAATACAGCTGCGTTGCGAGGAATCATATAAAAGGGCAGAAGGAACAAGTTCGCGGAGCCGGATGTAATGAAAAATGTGTGAAGTCACTTCTGTTGACTAAGCTGGTAAATTCTCTCGCCCACATCCTTAGTGGATGTGTGTCTAAAAGTACAGTCAAAGCCATCGGGGAACATGGGCTTGCAACCTTGCACAGCACAGCAGCCTGCTTACTCAGTGTACCGGTAAATAAATGCGAGCGAATCAGCTGATCATCAGCTTGTAAATAGATTGTGTTGTTATTCTACAGTGAGTTGACAAGATTTGGGTTACATAGATGCTTAGCTTGTTCTGCTGCGGAATTCTAAACCAGGCTCTGCCATGTAGCCCAGCAGTGAGATGGTGAGAATGGAGAAGGTTCGTCTTTGCTAAGGGTTCCTGCTGAAACACTCAGGATCCAAGATCAATTAGTTGGATGGTGAGTAAAATGGGATTTACAGGCGAGGCTCAGATAACAAAGGCCCTTCAGGCTATTTAAACTCGTATCTTTCCAGAAAATCCACTCTCCCATTGCTACAATAACCAATTACATTTGTAAGAACGCCTTTCGAGTCCCAAAGCGTGTCTACGCGGCGTCCTAGCGTCCAAACACACAATCGCCCGTTAATCACCCGTGTAAAGGAAGGCTGCCTGGTGTGCGTTCTGTCCTAAAATTGCCCTCAACAACAACAATTACACTTGCATCGCGCCTTGCACATCAGGAGCATGTCCCAAGTCGCTCTGACCCCTGAACTCGTGCTGTCTCCGTGAATCGGACAGCATCGCTCTTAACCGCAAGCGTCCGTTTAAATTGAGGCAATCGATGTTGACTGCACTGCGTCCAACAAACAAGGCTGACCTTCCGGCCAGTTACATTCTTTTATATAAAGGAAAGTTGCTGCCGCGATCTGCACTGGAGGACATTATTTGTACTAGTGGTGAGGCCCCAACACACTCTCTCGCATCGGCACAATGGCTCCGATTCTGACCCCGTTCCGTTTAAGAACACTGATGCTCTTGATTCCTCTCTGCCTCTGTTCGATGGCTGATCCGAGTACACAAGCTGCTCTCTTCATCACTTGAATGAAGGCAGCGTACAGTGTGTGTACTGTTGCCTTGAGGCAGACAGTGCAGTCTCAAACATCGATTCCCTACAATGGGCTCCTTTCGCTTTGTTGTCCCTTCTTACTTTCCCGTCACTTCCATAACAAGTGTCACACTTCCCTTCAATGGCCATTCATTCCAATCCCCATTCATCCCGGCTCAGGTAGCATTTCTTTAGAAACAGAACAACTGCTAATCTTTCATTATCCTATTACACTTGTACATTGGGTATTATATATCATGTGATACATAATATACATTCCATAAGTATATACTGCAGTCAAACCCACGTAAGTGACATCTGTATAAATCGTATAATCGCCTAAGCCAATAATCTACGCAAATTCGATGTAACCCATACTGTGCACAATCATGCCTTATTTAGCGCCTTGAGACGTCTCGACGACATGATAAGGCGCTATAGCGAATGCAAGGATTGTGCAGAGCAAAGGAGGAAGAGTCATAGTCAGAAGTGAAATTTGATATGTCCGCGTCAATAATTAGAGTGCAGTGCAACACACATTTTTATAGCGACTTTCAATTTGGGAGGATTACGATGTGTCAAAATCATCCAGAAAGCCTCTGCGAGAAGCCGCTGAATGCTAACACTTCTGACATGGATCTTTGGCTTTAGATTGACATGGGAAATCAGGGAAACCCTGATAGCTTATCTGAGTGAGTTTATCCACTGAGTTGTGGTGCCACACAGACAGAGAATGTCCCAAACTGAGTTCACTAGATCTCTTCCTAAGGCATCGTTAAGGAGCTACAATTAGCCTCAGATGCTTGGATTCAAAAGGCGCAAATTATCTCCCAAAGCAGACCGGAGCTCTAATATACTCTCTCTCTCTCTCTCTGTGCTAACACTAGGAAACTTAAGGAACTGGTATCTATGGAATCTCAATTAACCACTAATTTCAATTAACCCATTTCTGCACACATGGGACGCGAGAGGTTTAACAATGAAATGGATGCATTGTATTCAGGCCATCAGGACATTAGGAGATTCTGAAGGAATTAAACGTCATCAGGAAAATGGACACTGGTCCGGTCAACTAACCCAGAGACTCTTCACAGACAGAATCATAGATATTTATACGATAGGAAATCCTAAACAACCCAAATTGGAACAAGCTACTCCAAGCCTAATTTCTTGCTCTTTCCCTCTCAAACAAACACATTTTCTGCACAGGAGGAATCCATAGAGTCGGTGATATCATTTGTCCTCTTAAAATATATATATTAAGCCCACTCTCAGTAGGCATGTGCTCAATCACACATTATCCTGAACAGCAGACACCAACAATCTGACAGCAAACTACTTTCAAATTCCCTTTCCCTCCCAAATAAAAGCATCCATCTGTGGACAAAAAAAGGTTAAAAAGAAAACCACAATAATAAAATTGGTCATTTCAATCCACGACTGTTTGTGGGGGACGCTGCTGTGCGCGATTGGCTGCCGCATTTTCGCCTGCAAGTATACAGTCAATTCACTTTACAGTATATCCTGTGAAGCGCTTTGAGACACAGTCTAGAAGACGTGAAAAGCGCTACAACAAATGCAAGGATTATTATTATTTATTACGATGTTTAACTGCTTAAAAAAATTGGAACCATCAACTCTCGGACATCCAATGAAAGCACCAAGAATATAATAGTTTAAAGAGGCCATGTACTCGGATTAAATTTGAAGATGGTGTGGCGTAAAGACAGTGTCAGTACAGCAGGCGGTATATAGCAGTCGCTGGGCAGCTCGGAATTCCGCCTTACGATTCAGCACACGCAGCCTCGCCAGCTCATTGCTCATTTACCGCAAGTGTGTGCTTCAAAACGACAGAAGGATACTTGAGGCAGATATCAAGGAATAATTCTGACTGTCTCTGAGCAACAGGGCCGGGGAGGACCCGAGCGCTGCATCCATCTCAGCACGTGGTAAGTAAATAATTCACAAGCGCTTTGACAGTAATGACACACTGGTGCTCGCAAGAGTTCAATTGCACCGAGGCTTTGGAAGCGCTCACAGTTGTTTGCGATGTGCCGTTACGAGCACAAAACGCGGCTTCAAAATGCAAAGTGTTTTCTGAAGGAAGGCTTTGCTAGTTTTTGCTTCCCAATTGGGTGCTCTCTCTGCTAATGCTGACGAGCTCGGGGAACCAAATTATCGTTGGTGAAACCTCATTTATCCTCCCTCTGTGGAAGATAATCCACGTGTACTCCTCGAGTACGCTACGCTGAATAGAAACAGCTTAGCAATAATAATAATAATCCTTGCATTTCCGTCCCGAGTTGGGAGTTAGGATCAGGGAGGATGGAGGGAAGGGGGGTGGCTGATGGCACGGTCGAAGAGGAGGGTCTTCAGGTGGGATTCAAAAGAGGCTCGGGAGGGGGAGAGGCAGATAGATTGGAATTCAAAAGGTTGGAGTCAGAGTGGCTGAAGCTTCGCCTGCGATGGTGGCGCAGGAGAGTTAGGGGGACATGGAGCAGGCTGGAGCCCACTGAGCGGAGGGAGTGGACAGGTTAGTAGGGGGTTAGGAAGTCACGGAGGAAGGGTGGGGGCGAGGCCACAGAGAGCTTTGAAGGTGATGCCCAGGATCGTTAAATGAATTGAGTTAGGATCATGAGGTTGATTTGAAAGTTCGAAGGAGACGCACCATACATCATAACACGCACAGAAAGTTCACTTTCCCCACGAGTAGGACAGCAATTGTTTGCACAAACGATTTAAAATGAAACCCATGAAACACTTTAGATGTCCAGGCTCACACATCTTGAGCTTGCAAACACGGACTTGGGCCAAGACGACAGATGAATTTTTAGTGGTGATTAGAGCTTTTGTTGTCTGTGCACTTGTACATTTCCTTGGAAGAAACCTTCGGTCGCTTCAACTTGAGAATCGCCGTAAATTATGGCGCCAAATCAAACGAGTTCTGTAATTGATTGAACACGGCAGACAACTGTCCTCCCTCGAAGGAGAGCTTTCATTTTGTGTCCCAACCTGGACACAAAGTACCTCGGGTTACAAAGTGCTACCGTTTGACTTGCAAGGGGGTGAAATATACACACACAGGTAAATGGACAGAAAATAATGTGCTATTAGCTGGTCCGAATGGCCAGCTCTCAGTCACAACTCATCACCTTCATTCTCTTTACTGACCCAAAGTCTTAACTCGACAAGACTACAATGGATGGAGAGGGATAATAATAATATTAGTATTAATAATAATAATAATAATCCTTGCATTTGATGTAGCGCTTTCCACATCTTAACAATGCCTCAAAGCGCTTCACAGAATATACTGTAAAGTGAATTGACTGTATATTTGTGGGAGAAATGCGGCAGCCAATTGCACACAGCAGCGTCCCCCACAAACAGTCGTGGATTGAAATGACCAATTTTTATTATTGTGTTTTTTTGGGGGGATGGATTATTATTAGGTGTGTGTGTGTGTGTGTGGAGTAAGGAAACTTGCCCAAGGTTTCGCCCTGATCTGCCTGGATTCGAACACAGCTCTCACGCTCGTTCAGGCGAGTGAGTGGCTCTAACCCACTGAGCTACAGGATCCAGGCCTAGCCGCCAGGGCAGAGGAGCGCAGCTGCAATTCTCAGTCTCTCTCCGAAGAGCATCTCCGCTTTGCAGCCTGACTGTCCCTCACTTTAATCACCACTTTATTGAAAAAGCAACCGCAGGGGCAATGCGGCTCAGTGCAGGCCAGCCAATGGCCTCGTCCAAAGTTAAAAGTAACCAATTCCATAGCTTATCACTGGCACGTCAAGCCGTGCGCGATGCATCTCCGGAACCAGAATTACGAATAATAAACAATCTGTCTTCAGATCACACTGACAGAATGGTGCTATGTTTTCATCTCCGCGCCAGGCAGTTTGTTTGTTTGTTTGCACGGGCAACTTGATTCTTTTTCTTTTAACGGCCTTGCGCGGAGGCAGTGAGATACAGGTTTCTTAAATGAAAATCTCCGCCTCGGCACAAAGTAATTAACGTTACTGCCTCGGCAGCAAAATACTTGCGGAGCAAGGTTCTCCCGGTGGAATGATCAGAGCCACTCTGCCCAGAGCTGGGCTGCCCAACATCAACTAAACATTCACTAGTAAGCTTACTTGGATTTACCAGGGATAAGTGATACAGTTATCAAGAACGACTCTCTCTCTCTTTCTACAAATGAAGTGAACTGACTGCGTTTTTTTGTGGGTGAAACGCAACAGCCAACTGCGCACAGCAGTATCCCCCACAAAACAGTCCAATGACCAATTTTATTACCGTATTGTGTTTTTTTTTGGAGGGATTATTATTAGGCGTGTGTGTGTGTGTGTGTGTGTGTGTGTGTGTGCGTGTGGAGTAAAGAAACTTGTCCAAGGTTTCGCCCTGATCTGCCTGGATTCGAAACACAGGTCTCATGTTTTGTAAATCGAACGCTCTAACCACTGAGCTACAGGAGCTGCATGTGGTGGAGCGGAGGGGACGAGGGACAAGCAGGAGGCTGGAGCCGGGTGATCAGAGCAGCGGGGAGTGGAGTGGGGGAGTAATCAGGTCAGAAAGGCAGGGAGGTGCAGGGCACGAAGGGATTTGTATGAGAAACTAAGGAGGTTCAAGGTTTTTAACAACGAGCCCGGCTGCTACTTGCAGCCACTACTGGCTGACCGAGAGAGGATTTTTTTTGTCTCCCTCGAGTTATCCTCACAAGGTGGGACGTATCCCCAGTCTACAGACGGCAACACGCTGCCTCCCCTCAGATGTTTCCCATCCTCTCTCTCCCGGCAACTCTGCCTCGCCCCGACTGTGATTAATCAACAAGATTAATTGCCCTCTCCTTCCAAGTATCCGACCAAGGTGGAGACCAGCGGTCCCATTACTTTCAGATAATGAATTTTGCGGAGATAATACCGGATATTAAACTGACCGGGTGATTTATCCTGGTGACAAAGTGCTTGTGTTAAAAATGTGGCCGCCTCCAAACTACACAAAGGGTGCGTTTTACCACCACAATTCACTGCAACAGAACATCCTTCAGTTAAATTGGTCGTTCGCTCTATGGCTGTTGGTGGCACGCTGCTCATGCGCAAATTTGTGTTTGCCTGGAAAACATAGTCAATTCGCTTCACAGTATATTCTGTGAAGCGCTTTGAAATGCCTCAAAGACGTGACCGGGGTGCTATATCAATTGCAAGCATTATTCTCATTGCTACTTTCAAAGTGATTACTTGTGAAGGCGCATTGGGAACATTTCACCCACTGCATCAAATGCAAGGGTACAATACAATAATAATAATAATAATCCTTGCATTTGATACAGCGCTTTTCACATCCTATCGACGTCTCAAAGCGCTTCACAGAATATACTGTAAAGTGAATTGACTGTATATTTGTGGGCGAAACACGGCAGCCAATTGGGCACAGCAGCGTCCCTCACACACAGCCATGGATTGAAATGATTAATTTTATTATCGTGGTTTTTTGGGGATGGATTTCTATTAGGTGTGTGTGTGTGTGTATGGAGTAAGGAAACTTGCCCAAGGTTTCGCCCTGACCTGTCTGGATTCAAAACACAGGTCTCACCACTGAGCTACAGGAGGAGTTCCACAACGGTTCTCGTCAAGACACAGCGGAGCTCAAATGACCACCATGTAGGTAAGTAAGTTCACATGATGGTATATATACAACCAGCTCCACCTGAATGACTTTCGAACAAATGATTTATTTATTTCTCTCGAAGCGCAGTGTTACCCTGTTGTAAAGCAACCTGACGATGTTTCCATGCCTTGTGATGTTCCCCACAATAAGCCCACACTCAGCCGAGCCGAGTTCGGTGAATTGCCTGCCAATTGTCTGTGACTTTTGTTCAGTGTGTTTCGCTTCTCGGCCAGACCCAGCTCAAGGCAACCGGACCTGTGTTCTGACTGGAAGGCGACACTGCGGGAGGAGGGAGGGAATATGCCATCTCGATCCGCAGTAATGAGCTTTTATTTGCACTTAACACTTTTTTTATTTGCCGGTAAGAAAAATACCCCAAACTAGGACTCCTTGGGGTTATCGGACAGATAGAGGATCCAGGCCGGGCTAAACCTTGGGCACGTTTCCTTAGTCTGCACACATGCCTAATAATAATCCTTCAAAAAAATAATAAATTGGTCATTTCAATCCACGACTGCTTGTGGGGGACGCTGCTATGCGCAATTGGCTGCCGCGTTTCTCCCACAAATATACAGTCCATTCACTTGACAGTATATTCTGTGAAGCGCTTTGAGACATTTAGAAGACGTGAAAAGCACTATATCAAAATGCAAGGATTATTAGTATTATTATTATAGGATTATTGTAAAACTGAGCTGGATCCTGCCCTCACATTCACAGAGTTCCTTCATGGGGTCTCAGCCTATTGAGCAATTCCAGAGCTGTTCATTATCTGCAGGTCTAGCTAATTAATGCCTCTCAGATGTAATTCTTCCTTTATAAACACGCAGAGTCAATACTCTGCAAGCTTGGGATTTATTCAATGAACCTACTCGCCTTCAAAACCTCACCAACCTTTTCTTGTAATGAGCAACCTCTCTGTTTCCATAGTAATCTGCCTGCCCTCAGTATTGTGCCTTGTACATTAGTCAGACGGGAAGCTGACAAACCTTTCTTATTCTTCAAAGAAATACACATTCATAATCAAAATTCTTATTGAAATGTGAGTGGGTGTAAGACTAGCTTCGGATTTGTGGTGAGACTGGTTGTTTTTCTGTGTTACACTTTGCAATGTCAATAGACCTCACACTCCGAGAGAGAGAGAAAAAGGGAGAGAGAGATAGCGCACTTTGCATCCTGCATAAAATAATTATACATTCTTGCAAGAGAAGGTGGGGCGGTGGGGGGGGGGGGGAAGAGCAAGGGCAGGGGGAGCACTACACAAAGTGGTCATTAATTCATCATTCATTGGTACTAAGTTCTTCGTCTCATTCGGAGAGGCTGTTAAATTGAGTTATACAGCCCACGGAGGTCTCAAATATGATCCCCGATTTTGCCCTCAGTTATCAGGGGAAGGCGTCAAAAGCCTCGAAAATAGGCCCTGGACGGAGACGGGCCAGGATATATCTTCTAAGGTTCTGTCTTTTGTTCTCCGGCCAGTAGCCTTTCGCTCCCCTGAACTCAACAGTCAGCACTCAGCAGGTATTCAAAATGGTATAAAAAAATAATGTGGTAATAACAGTCAGAAGGTTAGGACTCGGAATCACATAGAAAAGCTTGCATTTCGATAGCTCCCGGCAGCGTTGGGAACGCTTACTTTCTTGATATTATGAGAACGCTACATCAAACACAAATATTACTACTATTATATAAAGTCTCTCGCCTTCAACTCAACAGGGAACACACAATAGGATTCGATAGCCTAGTAACCGACCTGGCATTTTTAAGTCGAAAGCCATCGGTATTCAATATCGCAGCTCACTCCCCCAGTTTACACACCATAACTGCTCAGCGCTTCACAACCGTTACCGAGACGGGTAGTAACTGCGAATTTGCACGCACTGGCAATGTGCCACAAAGAGCCATGTTAGCAAATTACCAATTTTTTATCTGGAGGGGTGTGGGGGGTGGTCCTGGTCCTTGTTGACCAGGACATTGGGAGAGAGAAAAAATAGTGTTGCGTGATCTGTCCGAACGGGCAGACACGAAATGGGTCACTTTCCCCATTGCAGAACCTCAGAACCTTTCACCCACACCTACACACACACACACACACACTCTCTGAACGAGCCCAACACCCGGTTTGAGACAACACTAACCTGATCCGGAGCCAGGTGAGCATCTGAGTGGTGCCTCCACCAAACACCCAGACTGTGAAGAAGACAATCAACAGTGTGGTGGTGAACATCATCTGCTTGGGTTTGGAGTCCGTGTCGCGGATGGCGAGGGCGAAGGCAATGGCACCTCGTAGACCTGGAGCAATCACAAGTCCGACGTTACACAAACTGACAGATTTGCACCCTCCTGGAAGCTTGGAGCGCAGTGCTTTTTAACCTCTGACAAACAGCCCATACTTTGTGGAGCTCAGCGGTTAGAGCGCTCGCCTTCCAAGCGTCAGACCTGTGTTTCGAATCCAGCCAGGTCAGGGCAAGTTTCCTTACTCCACACACGCACACGCCTAATAATAATCCCTCCCCACTCCAAAAAACAACAACACAATAATAAACAATAATCCACACATTGATGAAAATGATGAGCTAACTTCTACCAAGGGGTCTATTCTGATCAGCCTTGTGCAGGAGGCACAGAAAAGAGTGCGAGAAAGGGAGCAAAAGTGAGCGATCGAGCTGGCGAGCTGGAGATCTCATAACCACTGGCTTGAAGGCCAGATATTGCCCTGAAGAATTGCTGTGAAAAGCTAGCTGAAGCCGATTTGAATGTTATTGAGACTGGCAGCTGTAAGTGCTGGAGAGTTCATATCGTGGGATTAATAGCGTTCTTTAATGTCAGGAACTTCAGATAAAAAGAAAAATCAATGGCTTTTCCAAATAACAATTTTACAGCAAATTCTCTACAAGTTGCTGGGCATTGATTGAAACAGTAGCAATGCTCAATACCTCTGTATTACCTCATTGCTAATGTTCTGATAGTTATGGACTGTGGAGAAGGGTGATTTTGGGAGGAAACATACTGCAGCTAAAACCCTGGACAAGGACTTCAACCTCTACCAGAAACACAAATTGAGCGGAGCTCCTGTAGCTCAGTGGTTAGAGCACTCGCCTTACAAGCATGAGACCTGTTTTCGAATCCAGGCAGATCAGACTAAAACCTTGGGCAAGTTTCCTTACTCCACACGCCTGATAATAATCTTATTGATGTCTCAAAGCGCTTCGCAGAATATACTGTAAAGTGAATTGACTCTATATTTGTGGGCGAAATGTGGCAGCCAATTGCGCACAGCAGTGTCCCACAAACAGTCGTGGATAGAAATGACCAAATTTTTCCATTATTGTGGTTTTTGTTGGATGGATTATTATTAGGTGCATGTGTATGGAGTAAGGAAACTTGCCCAAGGTTTCGCCCTGATCTGCCTGGATTCAAACGCAGGTCTCGCGCTTGTAAGGCGAGTGCTCTAGCCACTGAGCTACAGGGGCTAGAAGGATGAAATACGGGCTTAACTCACTCTCGCTCTCGCTCAACTGTGTTCTTCAGACCAATATATCACCGACTACCAAACGCAATGGATTTACCTGAAAACATCATCATGTGTTGGAAGTTCCACGGGATCTTTTGTTTTCGGCCCAGGTTCAGCAAGAAGGAGAGAGGGTAGATGTTACAGGCTCGGGCCACAAAGATGGCAATCTGTTAATAGGCGGTGTTAAGGTTGAGTAGCACATTTATCACTCAGCCCGTGACAGATCGCATCACAGCATGTCTGTGGCATTATCCTCTGTGCTGTTCAGATCTCACCACGGGAATAAATTTCATTGAAGACAAGAGTGTTTTCAAGAGTTTGTACAGTAATTATGGTGGAAACCTTTTGGGTCTCGCTAGGCATCTAAGGTTAGCCAAAATAGCATTCCCGCCCAGCCGAAGAGTGGCGGTGGCGATGATGCAGTATATAATAACAATAATAATGATCCTTGCATTTGATATACTGCTTTTCAGGTCTTCTAGTATTCTCAAAGCGCTTCACAGAATATACTGTAAAGTGAGTTGACTGTATATTTGTGGGCGAAACGCGGCAGCCAATTGCGCACAGCAGCGTCCCCACAAACAGTCATGGATTGAAATGACCAATTTTATGATTGTGTTTTTTTTGGAGGGATTATTATTAGGCGTGTGGAGTAAGGAAACTTGTCCAATGTTAACTTCCTTCCCCTGAACATACGGTTATCTCTCTTAACTCACACTCAGAAAGGATTGCAGGGATGACTTTGGATCTGACAGATCACCAAAAGAAATTTCAAGGTAATTTTGGTCCTATTCAATATACTTTATGTGATAACTCATTTTAACTTAATCCCCCAAAAATCGCACAGAGAATTTTATTCATAAATCTTGATGATCAAACCACGTCTCTGAAACATTTAATTATTATTGATAAGACGGCAAGAGATATTTTGAAGTGGGGAGATATAGAGGTTATATTTTTAAACCTACAAATCAATAGTAAAAATCCAACAACCTGTCAGCCATGTTAAGGATAATGCGAACCTTTGAATGAACCACACCTATAATTTCCAATGAGATGCAGTAGGAAACTTTGTGGCCAGCAGTTACTGGATTTAGCTCTGGGTTAAAAGCATTGAAACAGAAGGAAAGCCAGATGGAGATTGGAAAAGGATAGATGGGTCATTGTTGCAAATAGGAACCACTGTTCAGCACACAACACTATTAGCCAAAGAAAGTCCACAAACATCTGCTTGTGTTCAGCAAATGTATTTTTATGACAATGAGAAGTTGGAGCCTGGTGATGGGGTGTTTTTATTGCACCATATCACGAGAAACCTCTTCAAATGGTTTGACAATAAAATTATGTTCTTTTTTGAGCTAAAAGTGATTGACATGTAGCTCAGCAAGGTCCCAAAAAACAGCCTTGAGGTGACCGACAAGCTTAAATGGAGGGCTGTTGGCCTTGAGGACAGAGACACAAACAGATACAGGCAGGTTCTTGGTTTAACATCTCATCCAACTGATGGCAACTCCAACAATGTAGTCACCACCCCACCACCCTCCCCAGTACGACACTGAAATGAACACAGCACTTCACTGTGGTACACACAAAGGACTTCATTGAGGTGAGATGTCCCAAATGGCAGCAATGGCCAGATCTCCATGGAGAGATGGTCTATTTCAATTAAAAGTACCGTTTGCCACATTTTTGACAAGTAGCCCGGAGTATTCATTTAATATTAATAACACACAAGCCCAGTGTGCCAGGCGTCATCCGTTTCCAAGGTTTGATCAAATTACTGTTCAGCCCGTGAAACGAGAGCGTGTCCAGCTTGTGACAATTAACTGGAAAACCTGCTGGGTGAAATCCCTTTCAATCTCTATGGTTCTTTCAACTCAAATATCTATCAAATGCAAGGATTATTATTATTAACTCAGAATTTTCATAATTCATTGCCCTTCTAAAATACTTATACCCAGCAACATACCGTATTTATATAATTTGAAAAGTAAGGGTCTTTGTACATTATAAACACATAAACACTACTGTTTGTGTGCAATTGACTGCCACATTTCGCCCCAAAATATAGTCAATTCATTTTACACCATATTCTGTGAAGCGCTTTGAGACGTCGAGAAGACGTGAAAAGCACTATATCAAATGCAAGGATTATTATTCTTATTCTTATTCTAACTCTGCTGCTGTGATATTTATATACCTCAGAGCTCGGGAACCAGTTCCAATCTTGGTCTCTATGGCAATAATTGAAAATGGACAGTGCGTCCACATTAACCGCGGCCCTCTCCCTATCCTATCTAGCTCAGTGGTTAGAGCACTCGTCTTACAAGCGAGAGACCTGTGTTCATCTCCAGGCAGGTCAGGGCGAAACCTTACTCCACACGCCTAATAATAATCCCTAAAAAAAACCCAATTAAATTGGTCATTTCAATCCACGACTGGAGGGAAAGGCCAGGGGAAGTTTAGACAATTCCTACAGACGCAATGATGACACAAATCTCCACCTCCCTGCCTGTGGCTGATGCCGCTGATGCAACCGGTTGGGTGAAAGGATACAAAGGCTCCGACGATGAAGAGGGCATTGAAGATGTGATTCTGGTAGGTGAACAAGGCCACGCCCATGTAGCAGAAGATGAAATTTTCGGCCATAAAATTCATGAACTCGAAGAGCTGGAAGACAGGAAGACGCAATTCGTTACAGTAAGAAATCAGCACCCAAATGGTACCCGCCTCTCCCCTCAGCTCACTGACTCCCTCACCCTCTTCCCTCCTTGTTCGCTGCTTGTTCGCTCACTCAATCGCTCGCTCACTCTCCCCTCGACCTCAATGTCCAGGCTGACTGAAGCGTCACCTAAATAATGAGCTCCTTTCCCAATGTGGGCCTGGAATCCAAAACCTTCTGTCCCTTAGGTGAGTGCTGTCAGAGGGCTGGCTTTCAGATTAGATGTTAACCCCAAGGTCCCGTTGACTTGTTTAGGTGGACGTTAAAAATCCCGTGGCACTGTTTGAAAGAGCAGCGAGTTTCTCCTTGTGACCTGATCCACAAAGCTTCAGACAAATTGGCCATTGAGTTCACAATTACCCTGCAATGCTGTGATTCCTCAACATACACCTAACTGCAATTACAGTATATTCTGCGAAGCGCTTTGGGACGTCGCTAAGATGTGAAAAGCGCTATATCAAATGCAAGGATTATTATTATTATTATTACATGTGAAGAGCCTCGAGGCTATATCAATTACAGAGAGTATTGTTTATTACAGTATATAGAAAATCTGTCTGTTTTAGTGGTTTGGGTGGATGTATAGTGCAGGGTCCTGGCTAATACTCCTGCCACACACCAATTCACACACTCACTAAAGTAAACAGTAACTCGCTGCATGAACACGCTTTCACAGGGTTGGCAACACTTTTCCGGCAGAAAAAGATTAATCGAGAAAGGTTCGGAGTCAACATGACTGTTGCCTTGACAACCAAGGTAGACAGCAAGAGCTGGTCACAGGCAGGAGAGAAACTGATTATTTTTACCCCAAACTAGCCGTGCAGCCCACGTCCCTTTCTCAACAATGCCCGTGATTCGCAGCATCAAAGGACTAATTTTCAGCAGCTCTGGGCCTCAGTAAGTAAGTGCCTCAAAGCTGTTCCCGTTCTACTCTGCTCGTGGAGTTAGGGAAGACCTGAAAAATCTAGAGAACAAGATTGATTGGGACCCTGGCTGGTTTACTGACTCGTGGATAGTGAGGCCACCCGCGCCCCACTCACTCGATGATCAGAGGACACAAGAGTATTTTCGACGTTAGAGATGTTTAGCTGAATGGCAGTGACTACAAAATACTTAACAATTATCTTCAGGCTAGAGATGGGTCCAGACGGAGAAAGGCCTTGGGCCCATCCAATCCCATTCTCCCAGAACAGTCAAACTAAATTCCCTCTCATCACAGTATCAAGCTGTTTTTAAGCGAGTCCCAGTGACCTGGCCTCAACCACCTTTACTGGCAACTTGCACCAGCCCTTAATTACCCTCCGCGTAAAGAGAAACTTCCTGGTGTGTCCGTCCTGAAATTGCAACCTTTGCAACTCTTAAACCTGACATGTCCTCTTGTTCTGCTGAACATGTTTGAAGCAGTGACTGTCCAGCGCCTTGGGACGGCCTCCTGACATGGAAGGCGCTAGACAAGTGTCACTTTGTTGTTCTTGTTGTCTCAAGTTTGAAGTATGAATATTTCATTAGATTCTCTGGGAAGGTCGGGGGTGCAAACCCATCATCAGCGAGGTGTGAGGCACTGGGTATGTTTTTATAAGTATGGTTACTCTATCAGAATAGGAATTACAAGTAACAGACAACAACAACAACAACAACACCTTCGATCTATATAGCGCCCTCACTCCACACCAGACGGCGTCTCAGAGCGCTTCACAATAATGGATCCCGGGCCAGGGGCAGGGGCAGGGGGAGGAAGGTGGCCAAAGGCCCGGTTGAAAGAAAGGTCTTTAGCTGAGACCTGAAACTGACATGAAGAGTGGGGGGGGGGGGTGCGAGGCGAAGGGAGTGAGGAAGGGAACTACACTGGAGAAAGCATAGGGTTCCACTGAGAGTTAATGTGAGGAACTAAGAGTATGCACAAGCCCTGAGCTGCAATTTCATGCCCAGTGAAGCGAAAAAACAACAAACAGGTTGCAGTTGACACAGGTCTCTCAGTAATATTTTTAGCAAAGGGGTCACAGCTCACTGTAACTGCCACTAGCCACAGACTGTAACTTAGCCTTTGATCGCTGCCAATCCTGTGGGAATAATGATAACAATAATAATAATTTGGGGGAGGGGGGGGGGGGGAATTTTAAAGAGGAATTATTAAAGCTCGAAGAATGCAATTAATAAAAAATAATATTCATTGTATTTGATGCAGCTGCTTATCATGCCTTTGAAACAACTCATAGCGCTTCATAGGGTATACTGTAAAGTGGATTGACTTTGTATGTTGTAGGCAAGACGTGGCAGCCAGTTTGCGCACAGCAATGTCCTGTGTGTAACTCAGCTCGAGAAGCGAGAGATCTGAA
Organism: Hydrolagus colliei; assembly: GCA_035084275.1. NCBI lineage: Eukaryota > Metazoa > Chordata > Chondrichthyes > Chimaeriformes > Chimaeridae > Hydrolagus > Hydrolagus colliei. The sequence goes on along the minus strand of CM068751.1, from coordinate 18,572,990 downwards.
TTCAATTCCCGGCAGGGTGAAACCTTGGGCGAGTTTCCTTACTCCACATGCCTAAACTCCCTAATAAAAATAATAAATAATAATAATCCTTGCATTTGATAGATGCGCTTTTTCACATCTTCTAGACGTCCCAAAGCGCTTCACAGAATCGAACGAGGAAGTGGGTTGAGGGGGGATAACAAATTTGCCAGCACGTGGCAGATTTAAAGGTACGTACAGTTGCAATTGAAAAACCACTTAAAAATTCTGAGCAAACAGGCTTTATCCAACGATGCCTGTTCTGACTATCTCGACTGAAAGTAACCTGATAGTCAGTACACTAGTGGGCTGACTGTATAACTGCTGACCTCAATCCGTCTCAGTCAAAAGAGGAACAAAAGAATAAAGGGACAAAGAGAATATCTGTAATTAATATCAATAACTGGTAACTAAAGATTATGAATGCAAGACGGGAGAGAAATAACTGGCGGGAACAAGATGCATAATATAATAATAACCATAATAATCCTTGCATTTGATATAATAATAATATTATAATCCTTGCATTTGACATAGCGCTTTTCACATCTTCTAGACGTCTGAAAGCTCTTCACGGAATATATTGCAAAGTGAATGAACTGAACATATGTGGGCGAAACGCGGCAGCCAATTGCGCACAGCTGCGTCCCACGAACGGTCGTGGATTGAAATGACCCAATTAATATTATTATTATTTAGGAGTAAGGGGTTAATTACCCCCAGAAAGCGATCCGCCATCATCATTTCTCGCTTCATTCATAAGGCGGCAAGTTTCTATTAATCCTGACTTTATCCAAGCCAACCTCTGCTCCTGCCGTCTTGTCCCGAAGCCATGTTGATTGTGGCCGCAGAAATATATAGATCTATTGACGCAGTAGCTTGAAGGATCATCGATCGGGAGACGCGGGGACCCGGGAGGCTATTGGATCTGGGGCTCGTAAATTACAGGAAATTATTATGTGTCTCCAGCTGACATATAAAGAGCTTTCGAGTCAACCATTATGGATCGCTGAAAACAAGCGAGGTGCCCTTCCAAAGGAAATTCAAGGCAATTATTTTGCACATTGGTAACACAAGGGCAGGGGAAGACATCATGGTTTTCTCTCTCAGATGAGCAGGAAACCACACTGCAAGCCCCTAGACATTGTGAACGGTTCTGTCTCTGGTCCCTATTGACACGCTTCACCCCTGCCTTTCCCACAGGGTGTGGTTTTTATTCACCCGCGGAGAAGTTTCTCAAGTTATGCGATCGACCGTTCCTCCTAATGTGACCGTGGCCGCTTCATGAAGGCAAGATGTACGTTCGAAGGCACAAGTCGTTCGTATTAACGGGGCTGGCGTTTCATCTATTCGAAATGTGGGCCAGTACTTTCAGGACTGTAGTTTTCCTGGAGGGTGAGCGGGGCCCACCCAAATTCAGCCGGCTCCAAGTTGACGTGCTTGGCGATCGATCGATCGAGCCTACCCTCTGAGGTGGTCTCCAGTCCGGCTCCTGAGCCAAGTGGATCCGCAGTGTTCCAGGGCATTGCTGACGACAGCCCATCCAGCCTGGCTCATGGCAGACCAATCACTAGGGGGCATGGATTTCTCTCACTTAGCTCCCGTAACGGAAAGGGTGGTCTTAGTTGGACAAATAACGAGAAGCTTACCAGACAACACTTTCACTGATAAGCTATTCGGTTTTACCTGGTTAAATGCGCGTGAAGCTCAGTGGTTAGAGCGTTCGCCTTACAAGCGTGAGACTTGTGTTTCGAATCCAGGCAGGTCAGGGCGATACAGTGGACAAGTTTCCTTACACCACACACATACTAATAATAATCCCTCCAAAAAAACTATAATAAATCGGTCATTTCAATCCACGACTGTTTCTTGGGGACGCCGCTGTGCGCAATTGGCTGCCGCGTTTCGTCCTCAAATATACAGTCAATTCACTTTACAGTATACTCTGTGAAGCGCTTTGAGACGTCGACAAGATGCGAAAAGCGCTATCTCTAACGCAAGGATTCTTCTGCTTCTTATTATCAGAATAATATAACACCTGGTGTTTCTGGAGATGTCAAAGCACAGCTGATCACAGTGAGCTCCACACAGCCTACTCTCTTCATTATTTTAACCCCACACCCCCCCCCCCCACCCCCCTCCTCCCCGCTCCAAATATATATCGCCTGATAAAATTGTAATATTATACAACACTGTGTGTTTCCCCATATATGGCCGTGATTGAGACACGAGCGATTAACGTCCCCACAAGTAGCTGCAGCTCAGCGTGCGGCACCCACCATGGCCGCGCTCAGTAACCATGACAACTCCTCCTCGGAGCAAACTCAACAGCGAGCGGGGACATCACCAACGGCTCCGCGTGGCCCGCCCTCTGCCCACTCGAAGCCCCGGCGATCCAAACAGCACTTAGAAAGCGACGTGGTGCATCCGCGCTGGCACTCTCAGTGGTGGCGCTCTCGCTTCCGAGGCAGAACAGAAAGTCGTTGCGTCGGTTTGTCCACGAGAGCATCGTGGAGCTCCTGTAGCTCGGTCTTTACAAGCGCGAGACCTGTGTTTCGAATCCAGGCAGGTCAGGGCGAAACCTTGCGCACGTTTCCTTATTACACACACACTCACACACACACACGCGCACGCGCGCGCGCACGCACACACACACGGGTCTAATAATAATCCGTCCCCCAAAAAACCACAATAATAAAAATCGGTCTTTTCAATCCACGGCTGTTTGTGGGGGACGCTACCGTGCGCAATTGGCTGCCGCGTTTTGCCCACAAATATATACAGTCAATTCACTTTTCAGTATATTCTGTGTATTTGTGGATGAATCACAGTTTGTTGTGTCCTATGAACAGTCGTGGATTGAAATGACCAATTCATTATTATTATTCGGCGTGCAGAGTAAGAAAACTTGCCCCAGGGTTTTGCCCTGCCTGGAACTGAACCCGGGTCTCACACAGTGCAATCCCAACACCGCGATGGAGTGTGGCTTATTGCGTGGGTTCCTGATGTGGGACTCGCTGAGTGTCACAGGGTTGTTTTCCATCAAGACAGGAAACGTAACACTTTTGGAAAGCAGCAACGAAACCGAGAAGCATGAACAGAAAGATTGCCAACCACACTCGGCAGTGAGACGACTCCTCTTTAAGGCTGAACTATGAACATGTTTTTTTTACACACACACACAGTTTTGCACAGCCTTATTTATCACTTTGAAACAATTACGACAAACGCTTTAAGTTATTGCTGTGGATTACAATTATTATGGGGAAAGTGGCCCACAGTTGTGCTGAGATAAAAAGTACGAAACTGGAGTAGGAAAAGACTGGGGGAATGTACTTTAATGGTCTCAAACTAACAGTTAACTTGGTCAACAGTTCCTCAAAAAAAGATGCCCACGCAGGGAAAAAACGACAGTGTCACTTGTGACTAGACAGAGAGAAAATAACATGGAAGTTGTTATTAAACTTTTAATAAATGTTTATACTTCTTTTTTTGTGTGGAGCCCTGCAGCTGAGTGGTTAGAGCGCTCGCCTTACAAGCGTGAGACCTGGGTTTCGAATCCAGGCAGGTCAGGGCGAAACTGTGGGCAAGTTTCCCTACTGCACACATACGCTTAACAATAATCCGTCCCCCCAAAAAACAATAATAAATTGGTCATGTCAATCCATGACTGTTTGTGGGGACGCTGCTGTGCGCAATTGGCTACCGGGTTTCGCCCACAGATATACAGTCAATTCACTTTACAGTATATTCTGTGAAGAGCTTTGAGACACAGTCTAGAAGACGTGAAAATCGCTCTATCAAACACAAGGATTATTAATATTATTAGTAGTTTAGCTTCACTGTGATGTATTGTTGCGAAGCAAAATGACACAAACCTGCTACAAATTAAATTCTTATGAATATTTATTCACATTAGATCCAAATACATATTCCGGGATCCTCCTTTGCCTCATCCTCTATGGAATCAGGCAAACAGGATGCCATTCCCCACGCAGAAATTTACACGTGTCGGTGGCATGCGTGGAATCTGGGATGGAGTTCCAGAGAACGGGGACCAGCGTAGCTAATTTAACAGTATCGGGGTGCAACTGGAAGGCGCAGATATCTTGCTGAATCTGTATTTTATAAATACTTCTATAAAACACTTGATTATGTTATAGATAAGAGCAGCATGATTCCGACCCGTTGCTCTGACAACAAGCGAGTGGGCACAGGTATGCAGATGGAATTGAATGCTCCAAAGAATGGGGCAGTTATACTTTGGGAGGAAAGAAATAATGATTGGGGAATGAACAGGAGGGGTAGAGAGCGGAGAAATCTGGCATCCCGGGCCACAGATCATTAAAATCTACTTCCTTAGTGCAGAAAGCAGCAAATAAATAAGGTTAATGAGATGCTTATTACAGTATTAATAATAATAATACTGCTCCTTGCATTTGATATAGCGCTTTTCACGTCTTCTAGACATCTCAAAACGCTTCACAGATTATACTGAATACTGAATTGACTGTATATTTGTGGGTGAAACGTGGCAGCAAATTGCACACAGCCGCGTCCCCACAAACTGTGGTGGATTGAAATAAGCGATTTTTAAAATTATTATTGGAAGGGTACAATAGTCTTGGAGGGTGTCCAGTATTGGTTCATAAGAACATAAGAATCGCTGGATGAAACGCCAAGGTCTATCCAGTTTACCTTTTCCCATCCTGGCATTGTCATGTCCCAAACTATATAAAAACCTAAGGATTGCTAAGCCAAGGAATAAGTTGACGTTGACTAGAATTGTTCCTGGGCTAAAGAGTATTCAGTTACGCTGAGAGGCTGGGGAGACTTCGGGCTGTATGCCCTACAGCAGATGAGGGAGAGGGGGGTGATGTGATTGAGGTGTTTTAAAACAATGACAGGAATTGATGGATTGGATAGTGGACGAATGTTCCCACTGGTTGAATGATTCTGTTACACAGAGCCTTCAAACCAGAGCCAAGACAGTTAGAGCTGAGGTTAGGAAGTCTTTCTCACACACAGAGGCCTGTGTGAGGATGTGGAACGCTCTGTCCCAGAAAGCTGTAGAAGGCAGGAATCGATAGTCGAGTTCAGAGCTATTAGAGCCAGATAGACATGGGGAAATCCCAGAGACAGCCTGTGATGTATTCAACTGGCCTCAGTGACCAGGGACTACATTACTTGTCAACATATGAGCGGAGCGCTCGCTCGCTCGCTCACTCACTCAGTGGGAAGGGAGGTTGGAGAGAGTAGGAGCGCCATGCACTATGTACACACAGTGACCCAGAGAGTGAATCGATACACAGAGATTGAAGGCACACTGCAAAACATCAGCACCAACAA